>CM032005.1:6043126-6257681 GCA_018804465.1 Populus tomentosa
ATATTCCCTGTGATATTGGGTATAATTTGCAACTTATCTTAAATTCTAACGCAATTATATTCCTTCATCATGGTTTATGTTGATTTTATTTCCTTTCTGATGATTTATTAACAGCATTGGAAACTGGGTTGATGCTATGAGTCTATGGCCGGCATTGCAGTTCATAAGATTTAAACTCTTGAGATCTTACAAACATGATTTATAGCATTATCAAGAACAGAAAAGGATAAGCATTAAAGTACTAATGAAATCCGACCCTCCTTTTAGTGATGAGATCTCCTTGATAAAAATAAAAATAAATAAATTATAGCTTATTTATTTTTATGTTTCAAAAATATTTTAAAAAAAATTGGATTTCTTTTCTTCAAATTTTTTTTTTTTTTTGTAATTTCTGATCGTTTTGATGTGTTGATATCAAAAATAAAAAAAAATTGATGCGTTTCTAAGCTGAATTTTTTTAAAAAAATAATTTTTACCATAATTTTAAATAGGCTCTTAAATTAACTCGACAACCCGATGGTTAAAATTTGAAACTACTAGTAGATAAATGTTGGGTCAAGATTCTAAATACAAGGAGAAAGGCCATAATTTAGGGAGAATAGAAATTTGAAAATTGCATGCAATTGCTTAAGATTAAATAGTATTGGAATTGCAATCATCACTACTCACTACCAAATTTAACAGTTTTGTTGATAGGAATTGAGGTAGATATTTACATTAATATTCCGTGTATGATTATTTTATTGATGGAATCATGAATGAAAACCATCCGTAAAAAAAACACTCATCAGTAAGTCCGCCATTAATAAATTTACTGATGGTTTTATAGAGCGCGTCAAAAAAAATTATCCACTTCAATCCATCGGTAATTCCCTAAATGAGTTGCAGTAACTCTTTTTCAACTATCTAGAATACACTGACGGAATAATTTTATCAATGATTTAACAGCTGTAGGGGTGTTTGTTGTAATTTCTTTTCAACTCTCTAGAATATATCGACGAAATTATTCTATCGATAACCTCGTCAATAATAATTTTAAAATATATTTTTTAAAAAAATCTATTGAACATAAATAGAAAATAATTAAAAAAATTAAATTTATGCAAAATTCAAGTATTTAAAAATCAATTATCTTAATACAAAATTCAAATATTTATTAAAAATTTATATGTTCAAATACAACGAAACTAGAATAGAGATGACGCTAGAAGGAGAAGGAGGAGACTAGTCATCCCCGGGACTGTGAGGGCAATAAAGAAATGCACATGTACAACCCATCTGTGATTTCATATCCATGATTATTCGGCGGAGTTCTTCATAATCTGCAGAGAGTTCATATTTTTCATTGAAATTGGTTGTACGCTCTTGCACTCATTGATCTAACAAGGCCACAAACTCCAGAGACTTGGTGCTCATGACCGATTGTAAGCACCCAACGATTGAAACATTACAGGTCATCCACAAGCTCTCGGTCGTAGTGTTAAAGAGTCCGTATACCCAATTTTCTAGCTGAAAAAGTTGTGGGATATTGAGTTGTGTTGAGATTGAGAAGGGAGGTTGTTTTGTTGCAGAGAAAAATTTTACAAGGAAGAAGTAGAAATGAAGGAGGGGGAGAGAAGGGTCAAGTGTCAGGTCATAAATTAAATGTTACCAATGGATTAAGCGGAAAAATTATTCTGATAGTAACTCTGTCGGCAATTCTGTTTGTATCAATGTCACATCATCGCATGATTTGCCTTATTAATACTGTTCATAAGGTTATCGGTATATTCACAGACGAATTGTACTGTTAGTAATTTCATTTGTAAAAGCTTATACGCCATCACACTCTTTGGTTTTTGTTTATTCATTCTATTTCCACTACGATTCCCTTGGTACATACTGACAACATATTTTTATTGGTGGTTAGCAATAGATTATCAATGTAAAAATTCAATCAGTAAATGTCATCGTAATATATCAATGAAAAAATCCGTCAATGTTTCTATTTGTATTTGTTAATTTTTTAGCAGTGAATTGTACTTTTTTTTAGGATTCTAGATTGACTTTGGTCTTCGTTTAAGCAAGGAAAAGAGGAACTTGAACAAGCATGTCAATAAATTCTAAAAACAAGGTCACAATCTTTTGACAAAACTATGCTTTGATGCGAGAATAGCATATTCATCGGCACTTAATCACATTTACATGCAGAAGTATTTTTATAAGAGGACGTGGTGAGCAAATGTGATGAGGCAGCTATAGGAGCCGGCAACCTCACCCCACCAAGAGGCGCCTAGCTAGCTAGCTAGGATCCATCACATGCCTTCGATTGGGATCATTTTCCTTGCAAATCTGCTGATTAGTCTCATATTTTATGCATCAATCACGTTATATATATAGGAACAATGGACCTTTCTTAGTTATTAGAATATAGACACTCATACTCAATTTGTTTGAGATTAAATTCTTAATTATATTCTTCTTTTCTTTTTCTTTTCTAATAAGAACACTATAATTAAGAATTTAATCTATTCTTCTTTTCTTTTTCTTTTCTAATAAGAACACTATAATTAAGAATTTAATCTCAAACAAATTGAGTATGAGTGTCTATATTCTAATAACTAAGAAAGGTCCATTGTTCCAACATTTGCCAAATAAAGAGCATCCATGGAATCCTAACGTAATTTAAACTACTACCAATTGACCATGCGAACTCTAGCCAGTCTCGGGTGTCTGTTAGTATAATTATAATTATTTTTTAAAATGTATTTTATTTAAAAAATATTAAAATAATTTTTTTATTTTTTAAAAATTATTTTTAAAATCAGCGTTTTAAAATAATCTGAAAATACCAAAAATAAATATTAATTTGAAATAAAAAAAATTAAAATTAAAATTTTTTTAAAAATCATTTTTAAAATATAAAACAAACAAAACCATATATTTTCTCTATTAACTCAATCCTTTTGGTTACTCACACAAACTCAAACTCTTATAGCAAAAAATTTCTCTCTTTCTTCTAACTCCCGTGGTTAATTAAAGCCTAGTCATTTACATTGTTCATAATTAATTTTAACTTTATTTTCTTTGTTTGATTGCGAAGAATTAGTGTTCTTGCATACTGAATGTGTATATGAATATTTATTTTTAGTAAAACTAAAATCACAATTTCCAAATAGCATGAAACATTATGGTTTTCAAACTATAATACTAGGTGATAATCATGGTAATCGTATCTTTGATCCTTTTAGACAATCTTATCAAGAAACAAAATCAAACAACACACATTTAAGCATGTACGAGAAAGAAAGAAAAAATCATAGGACTTGGACTCCCAAACCAGAATATGCTCCTTAAGTTGTATAGAAAACAACACAGAACATGGCATGTAAGCTAGTTGTTCCTGTCAGTCTAGCAGTACTGAAAACAATAGTTACAAAACGGTGCTCATGCAGGACATATCTCAGATAAACCCTAAGCAAATCTCTAAACAAGACATTATTCCTAGCTTGCAAGGACACAACACTAATCATGAAGGCAGAGAGAGGCATCTTACTAAAAACTAGCTAAAGTGGGGAAAAGATTAGTGGGAACCCATTTTTTGTGGCTTTGGGCAGAAAGGAATAGAAAAATTCTTGAGTTGAGAATATGACTCAGTGGTTTAGTTTGAGTTAAGGTTCTAACGTTTCCATTCTTAGAATCTTTGACAGCTTTATCTTCCTCGCCCTCCTTTTTCGACAAGGAATACATTCCGTGGCCATTTCTCACTTTCAAGCTCTTCCAAGGCATGCAGGAGCACATGTGGTCAACAAAATGCAACCAGTCGACATCGATCTTGCACATATAACTCGCTCATGATTGCCTAGTCCTTGAATTTGATTCTAATCAGTACTGATGTTTTTTCCTTCCTCCCTTTCTTTTCTAAGCTTCTTCCTGTCCTCAATAGTAAAATTATAGGTTAATTTAGTATCCATAAAGGACAATGCAAGTACAAGAAAGAACAAAAAAATTCTAAAAATCCAAGTCCTCTCTCTTACCAAGTGTTGGGAAACATCATTATCGGGGAGAGAAAGGTCGCTACTGTTAGATAACCTAAAGTAAAAGTTAGGTATTCTCTTGTGCCCTAGGAAAACCAGAGAAGAGAGAGGGATAGGGAGAGAGGATTGCCATATAGCATCAGCAATGCTAACAATGGTATTTTGGCAACATCAACCCGCAGAGGTAATAATTAACACCATGTTTATTCCATTTAGAGCCAGGCATTAACACTTTGGAATGTTACCTCAGGCAACAAAAACACACTTCATCAATGATCAAGCATATTGCTTACTTAGAATTAAAACACACTACATTTACAGCCAGGATTTGTATATTCTCAGTTCATTAGCTATCAAGGAAAAAGATAAAATCAGCAGCTTTTCTCTTGTTATGTTACATGTTAGTCATTGTTGTTACAGAAAGATGATCATCAATGAATGTGCAACTAATTCACACACAATGATTCAGTGATGCTCATACCATTTGTTGCTTGGATCTCCGCTAGAAATTCATAATATTATCATAATCCTAGCAAGATTCAGAGCTGATGACACTGATTTCGTTTAGTGAAAAAGAAGCAACTTAATTTTGTAACTTGCAAGGTACACTATGATCACGCCTCTTAATTTGCAATATATTCCTATCCACATGCCAGCAAACTATTTAGGAATTCTACGTTAGTACTTTACCTCAAGGTTTTTCCACAGATTCTCTCCACACTGCATAAAGCACCCCCAGAAATCAGAATCAAGTAATCTTCCTAAAAAGGCCAATTGGAACTATTGTGAAGATTTTGTTCAAGGAATACGAATTTTATTTACGTTTTTATTAACTAACGTCTTATAATTTCCATCATTGGCAATCGTTGTTTTATGCATCTCTTGAGCACTCAGAAACGCTCACATTCATTGATAAATCTTATGTGTGTATCAAGTGGGTTTAACGTAAGTTGGTGGATCTGTTCTCCATAACTTAATACTCGAATTTATTCTGCATTAGCTGTTGATCATGCAGATAATATTCTTCTTTAAAAAAAAAAAAATATTGGTATGGTATAATTCCTGATGATAATCTCCAGAACAGATCCTTCATTGCAATTCAATAAAACAGCATAAGCATAAGGAACATGTAGGTGACACATGCACAGCTTTCAGAAATGCAAATCCAGAAACAAATCAGATTATTTTACTCGAGTCTAAAATAGCAGTTTGACATTTGATAATCTATGTTGTATGCAGATATCTCTTTTCTTCAAGCAGCTAATTAAGATGTATGAGAAGCATATTTTCAAGTTAAATAAAAAACTCTTGTCTCATATTAAAGAATTATTCTTAAATATATAACCGTTCACTGAAAATCAAACAAAAGATATCTGAAAATAATCGAACAAAAATAAAAATAGTATAAAAAGAGAGCAATTTGAGAGTGTACAGATTCATACAAGAGAATCTGGCAAGTGAAGGTGGAGTCAAGGGCAAGCTGTCATCTCCGGGCAAGAACTGTCATGTCCTTCTTCAAATGCAAGGAAGTAAGTACAAGTCCCAGGTGCTAAGTATTCGTCGGTGCGGGGCCAACTGTCTTGTGCCAATTGAAGAATGAAAAGAACTGGGGCCCTTTTCTATTTTTTTCTATGTGGGTTGAATCAGTACCCAACTTACTGAAGGAGACAAGAGAGAATGTATTCCTTATTCCATTCCTTGCCTTCAAACAATGTCCAAGGACAAGCATCTTTCCACCATTTTCTTTTTCTTTTTCTTGTTTGTATCTAATTACCAAGTTTCCAGACGCCTCAGTCAAAAGAATCTACTCCTACGTTCTTCATATAAACCACAATAAAACAAGGGTTTGTGTCTCCATCTACTCCCTCACAGCATAGATAACATCCAGTTAGACCTCGTTTATAAATGATTAGTTTCAATACATCCATTGACAGCTGAAAAAGACCCAGAAATGAGAGGGCGAAGAAGGTCTCAAGACAAGAGAGATATGGATTCCCCTAATCCAAGTCAGAAAAATTCTTCTCATATTCGGGAATAAGATTCTTGCTTTTGACAGACAGACGAATGCGAATGCGCACACCTGAAAAAACTCTGGTGGGATCAATTCTGGTATCTAATGCAAGGCTTTTACATTTTTCGGACAGTTAAATGTGCTTAGGAATTCAAACTGTCTTAGAATTGAAAGTGGAGCTAGAGGAGAGGTCCCACATTTAATAAAGTAGCAAGGACAAATCTCTTTCCAAGTCACTGTGAATAATGGATTCCATGCCTCTCTTAGCACCCCCACCCCCCAACTAGTGTTATAAAAGCATGCTTGAGCAGACCTTTGGTTTGTGAGCATTCGCTGAAGGAGATAACCAAGAGAAGTTGCAGAAAATCCTACATCGAGATATCTTGATGTGGAATTGTACCTGAAGAATATCGCATAATCGAGTTCAAATAGAGAGAGAAGATATCAGGTAAATTCGCTACTGATCTTGTCCACAATAGTTACACTATCAGCAAGCTAAACTTGATTGGATTTTTAGGAGATAGAAATGTACCATCATCACCAGCATCAAGGAAAAAACATGCACTCTTCTTCAAGAAATTCAATCCCTCCTGAAAGACATCTGTTCCTGCAAGTTGGGAATGGCCCTGGGGATTCTGGACTTGTCCTCTCAACTGATGCAAAGCCTAGACTAAAGTGGACACCTGATCTTCACGAGCGGTTCATAGAAGCAGTAAATCAGCTTGGAGGAGCAGACAGTGAGTATACAAAAAAGATTAAAATATCCAACAGCAAATAGAATAGTGAAGTCAGCATACTCAAACATTGTTCTTTATATTTCAGAGGCCACTCCAAAAACAGTTATGAAACTTATGGGAATTCCTGGACTTACCTTGTATCACCTAAAGAGTCATCTTCAGGTAAACCATTTGACATTATCTATCTAATCATCAAGGGAATATATCTGCCACAAACCAGTAGCTGCTTTTATAAGTTTTTAAATAGAATCAAGGCCCTCTAGGATATAGCTCTCCAGCCAATCTCGGAGAAAATCAAAAGAATGCCACCCCTTTTATTGTTAGAATTGATTATGGCAATCTGGTGGTTCCACTGTTTCACCAATTTTCTTCATTTGCTAAATTTTGTAAGATAAAAACTCCGTGCCTTGATGCTTCCTTTCTGTTTACAGATAAAGAAGTAGAGAAATTAATCTTGTGCTTAGGAGTGTCAACAGTAATTAGTGGAAACTACACTGTATTATGCAGAGCTTGAGAATAATGCCACACGTCTGAATGCTATAGTCTTGAATTTGCTTAGACCCACACAATGAAATAGCACTAACTCCACCTTTTCTTGTCAGAAGTACAGACTCAGCAAGAACCTCCATGGGCAAGCTAATAGTGGGAGCAACAAGAGTGGTATGAAGAACAATGCCATAAAGTTCTCTCCATATGTTTTCAACTATTGATGAGGAATTAAAGATAGCTGCTCTTTTCTAATGGAAGGAAGAAATATGTAACTTGATGCAGGTACTGTTGCTGTGGTGGGAGATAGAATGCCTGAAGTAAATGCAACCCACATTAACAATCTAAGCATCGGATCGCAAACAAATAAGTATGATGAATTCATTTGCTCTATGTTCATTAGTCATTTTTCTTGTATTGCAAAGCATTATTTTTCACTAAGACACAATTCTTAAATCCAGAAGCTTACATTTCAGTGAAGCACTACAGGTGCAAATTGAAGTACAAAGAAGACTACATGAACAGCTTGAGGTACAGTCTCACTATCAATCTGTGTAACTACATTTCAGCTTTTCTTATTTGTTTGTGAAGATAAGAATTTTGTCTATTTCCTTATTTCAAGTTGACCAACTTCGTATTTCAGATACAGAACTAAAGTATTGTCTTTCAAATTGCTATCATTAATTTATCTCTTACAAACACAAAGTTTGTAGAGGTAGTAAAAGGTTTTAGCTAAATTCTGGTAATTTTTTCTGAAATGAAACAGGTGCAGAGACATTTACAGCTCCGAATAGAAGCACAAGGAAAATACCTGCAGTCAGTGCTAGAGAAAGCCCAGGAAACACTTGGAAGGCAAAATTTAGGTACGGTGGGACTTGAAGCTGCCAAAGTTCAAATCAATGAACTGGTGTCCAAAGTGTCCTCTAAATGCCTGAATTCTGCATTTTCGGAGCTGAAAGATCTGCAGGGTCTGTGCCCACCGCTAACACAACCGACCCATCCCAATGATTGTTCAATGGACAGCTGCCTGACCTCCATTGAAGGGTCACAAAAGGAGCAAGAAATACACAACACTGGAATGGTGTTGAGGCCCTATAATGGTAATGCTCTCTTGGAGCCAAAAGTGATTGCAGGAGAAAACGCTCTACAACAAACTGAACTCAAGTGGGGTGAAGACATAAGAGATAACAAAATGTTCCTCAGCTCAATGAGAAATGATGCAGAAAGGAGAACCTTTTCAGCAGAAAGAAGCTGCAGCAATCTATCCATCGGTGTCGGACTCCAAGGAGAAAGGGGGAATGTGAGCAGTAGCTTTGCTGAGGCAAGATTCAAGGGAAGGAGTGAGGATGACAGCTTCCAAGATAAGACTAACAAAAGGATGGATGCAATTAAACTAGAGAACGAGAAAATGTCCCCGGGGTATAGGTTATCTTACTATGCTACTAAGCTGGATCTGAATTCCCGCGGTGAAATTGATGCTGCTTCAGGTTGCAGGCAGCTCGACTTGAATGGTTTCAGCTGGAACTGAGAAGGCTCACATAGGGTAAAAGTCAACAAGAAAACATTTTTCTTTCTCCTTCGGGCCAAGAGGCTAGGAAACAATCACGTAAATCTCATCAGTTGAATAAGTTGCACCAGCAGATGTAGCTTGCACTATAATGTAAATCAATCCAACAAGTGTAGCCTTTCTATCTTATAAATCATTTGAGAGTTAATGAATTACAGGTCCAGAAATGGAAACATTTAACTAAGCTGTCAAATGCTTATTTCCTAGTAAAGAACGAGATAATAAAATCTACGAGTAATTAATAGGATACTATTAGTTAATCTTTAATCATTATAAAATTACTTGTTTTTTTTTTCTTCATTCATATTACATAGATCAAGAACGATGACCCAATGCCATGGTTCCTAATTCAGTATTAACACTGAGGATTTCAGAGCAAGCAACATGGCATTTCGATGTGATTCTCTATTTCATATTGTGTTTAATGGACTCATAGAGTAACTACTATTTATCACGGGAGTAATATAAAATTTATCATCCTATTTTGGGTTGATGATATATTTGTTACTTAAATTCCTGTGATTTCTATAGATTTATCCCTCTATTTTTTCTAGTCTTAATCTCTTTAGCCTTGGAGATTCTAAATGCGAGCTTGCTTCATGGTTGGTGGCTGATATGTCAAACATAGCTGCATGGTGAAGCTGAAGAGTGGTTGCAATTAGGTAACCGAATATTAAATAAGGTTGAAGGAGTGGCTGCTATAATTAACTAAAATGAAAAGGATTGCCTCCCATGTCAGCTATAAATAAAGGGTATTAATGAGAGTTGATAGATACACGAAACATAGAGAAACAGAGAGAGAGAGAAAGAGTACTTAAGTTTAGTAGAGAAGAATTTTCTCGCCCTCCTCTTTGTAATGTTGCTTGTATTGTTTTTAGGTTTGATTAATACAAACAAGTAGCTTTGTAGAGTTGGCAAGTTTCCAAACCATGTAAATTACGTGTGTTTAATTTCTGGAATTTCTTAACAACCGCTATCAGAGCTTGTTCTTAAAAAATGAGGGTATTTGATTCAAACCCAAATATCAAAGTTTTCAAAACGTGTTTTTAAAAATACCATCATGTAGGGGAGGAAGATAGGAATCTATTGGTGAAACTTCAACGAAGAATCACCGTTTGTATGCTCGAACGCGCCATCCTGCACCGATGAGACGTCTGCCCACACCCACAAACGTGTTACACTCGTGCCACGCTTCTTCTTCACCTATTCACCTTTTTCTAACTTGGGTTGGCCCACCACATCATCAGACACCTCATTGAATCCGCATAGTCATCTAACATATCATATGTGCAGTCAGCAGTACACGCCAGTATTTGCCATGTCTGATTTTGGGATTGCTTTGCTTACATGTCTATTATGTTATCCGAGCCATGTCAACATTGAGGTTTTGATTCGGTATAACATAGTCATTGTTTTACCTAAAATGTGGCTTGATATGCACCATTCATTAGTCCAAAAGTTTGATTGATCAAATCTGAGCCATTCAAAGTCCAATTTAGGTGATTTCAGAGTCGTTTCCAACATTGTTTTACCATTCCAGACACAACCGTGAAGTCGGGTTTAGCAAATTTAAATTCAAAGATTAGTGAAAATTGTAGATGAAATAAAGGCTGCTGGAATTGAAAATTTTGATGGGACAGATTTTGACTATTGAAAAATGCAAATGACTATCTATATGAGAAGAAACTTCATCTTTCTCTATTGGGGAGCAAACCAGAGAATATGAAAGAAGAAGAATGGCTAATTCTTGATAGACAAGTTTTGGGCATTATCCGGTTATCCTTATCAAGAAGAGTTGCTCATAACATTACAAAAGAAAAATCCACTACAAGATTAATGGAAGCCCTGTCTGAGATGTATGAGAAACTATTAGCAAATAATAAAGTACACTTAAAGAAGGTGTTCAACTTAAAGATGATAGAAAACATCTCTATCACACAACATCTCAACAACTTTAATACCATCACAATTCAATTATCATATGTTAAGATTGAATTTGATGATGAGATTTGTGTACTGATTTTGCTAGTTTCACTTCCAAGCAGTTGGGAAGGTATGAGAATAGCCGTGAATAACTCAGCCAGAAAATCCAAACTAAAATATGATAACATTTGAGATTTGATTTTGGCTGAAGAAGTACGTAGGAAAGACTCAGATGAAAGTTCAAGTTCAATTCTTAACATCAATACTCGAGGGAGAAGACAAAAAAAAGGGCTTATCCATAGATAGATCAAAATCCAAATACAGGAGTAAAAGCAAGTCTGAACTTAGAACGCATGTTAAATGTTGGAATTATGGCAAACCTGGTCATTACATAAGGAGCTCCTCATAAGGTATTATGCAAATGTTATCACTCATGAGGTACAAGATGCTTTGATTCTTGCTGTTCAAAGTCCAATTAATGATTGGATTCTTGATTTTGGTGCTTCAATTCATTGTACACCATACCACAAAATGATGCAAAACTATGTTGTTGGAGATCACAATGTAGTCTATCTGGGCGATGGACAACCAATAGATATTGTAGGTATAGAAAATGTGCAAATCAAGACAATGAATAAATTTATATGAACTTACAAAATGTAAGACATGTTCCTGGATTAAAGAAGAAACTGATATTTGTTAGACAACTTCACGATAGTGGTCATTCAATCCTTTTTTCTAGAAGTATGTGGAAAGTATCGAATAAAGCAATGGTTTTGGCTTGTGGAAAGAAAATCAACACCTTGTATATGACCTTAAGATTTATAGACATTATTGCCCCTACTGAAGCAGAAAATCAGGCACAATTATGACACATTGACTCGGTCATATGAGTCAAAAGGGGATGAAGATACTTCAGTCGAAGGGAAAGCTGCCATAGTTAACAACAAATGTTGATCTAGACATTTATGAAAGTTGTATTCTTAGAAAATAGAAGAAGCTCAGTTTCTTAAAGGTTTGTAAGACCTTAAAACCAAGAAAGCTAGAATTGGTACTCACAGATTTACGGGGACTTTCTTCAGTTGCATCTCTTGGAGGTTTTCGGTATTATGTTACTTTCATTAATAACTTTAGTAGAAAGGTATAGGTCTTCTTTCTAAAAAATAAGTCTAATGTGTTTGAAACATTTAAGAAATGGAAGGCCATGGTTGAGATTAAACCAGGTTTGAAGTTGAAATGCTTGAGAATTGATAATAGAGGAGAATACATTTATGGAGGTTTCAAAGAGCATTACAATGTCAATGGTATCAGAATGGAAAAGATTTTTCCAAACACACCACAACATAATGGCATTGTTGAATAAATGAATAGGACCATCAATGAACGAGCTAGAAGTATGATGTTGCATTCACAGTCACCTCAAACATTTTGGGCTGATACAGTCATATTGCAATTTACTTAATCTATCATGGACCATCAGTTCCTTTGGAATTCATATTGCTTGAGAAAGTATGGAGAGGAAAAGAGGTACAACTCTCTCATCTAAAGGTTTTTGGGTGTGTTTTCTATGTTCACATAGATTCTGATGCTCGTAACAAGTTAGATGCTAAATTTTAAAAATGTTTCTTCATTGGCTATAGAGATGAAGAATTTGGGTTTCAGTTTTAGGATGAATAGAATAGAAAGATAATCAAGTAGGGACTGATCTTCAATGAGAAAGTTTTATACAAAGACAGATCAAGTGTAAAAACAAACATAGCTGATTTAGATACAAGCCCATAAAAATTTGAATTCATAAGATTAGAAGGGCTTCCTGATGTTACCATGCAGAACAAAAATCAAGAGCCTTTACAAGAATATTCAAGCACATCTATACCCACTACTACTACACAAAAAGATACAGAACCATATGACTATTGTTTACGTTCGCAGGTCTTAAGGACTGTAAAACCCCCACAACTAATCATACTTTTTCTAAACTATATTTTGTTGACAGATGGTGGTGAACCACAAACTTATGAAGAATCAATACAAGATGAAAACTAAAGCAAGTAAGAGTTAGCCATGAAAGATGAGATGGATTCTTTGTTAAAGAATAAGACTTGGGAGCTAACCACACTACCTGAAGGAAATAAGGCTTTGGAAAACAAGTAGGTGTACAGGGTAAAGATTGATTATGATGTAAGCAAACGGTTCAAAGCAAGACTTGTTGTAAAAGGATTTCAACAAAAAAAAAAAGGATTAACTACTCTAAGATATTTTCTCCAGTTGTGAAACTCACAACAATCAAAGTTGTTATAGGGATAATAGTTGTAGAAAATTTACATCTTGAACAACTAAATATAAAAATAACATTTTTTTTATGGTGACTTGGAGGAAGACATTTATATACAACAACCAGGGGGGTTTGCAATATAAGGAAATGAGAATCAAGTCTGCAAGCTAAAGAAAAGCCTATACGGTTTAAAGCAAGCTCCAAGACAATGGTATAAGAAGTTTAATAGCTTCATGTGCGGTTTAGGGTACACAAGATGCCAAGCTGATCACTGTTGTTATGTCAAACATTTTGACAACTATTACATCATTCTATTGTTATACGTGGATGATATGTTGATTGCAAGATCAAGCATTGAGGAGATTAACAAGTTGAAATAACAACTATCAAAATAGTTTGAAATAAAAGATTTGAGAGCTGCTAAACAAATCCTTGATATAAGAATAATCAGATATAAAGATAAAGGCATCCTAAAGCTTTCACAAATCGAGTATGTCAAAAAGATTCTCAGCAGGTTTAGTATGGATCATGTTAAACCTATAAGCACACCTCTAGAAAATCATTTTAAACTCAGCAAAGATCAATCACCAAAAACTAAGCAAGAATGTGGATATATAGATAAAATTCCCTATGCCTCAGCTATCGACTCTCTGATGTATGTTATGGTCTTTACTAGACCAGACATTGTCCATGCAGTTAGAGTTGTATCATCATCACTATTATTAATATTACATTCATCTACAAATTCTTTCATCAAAGATTTACCAAAATGAACATCATATTGTAGACTATCAATTCATTTATCTTTAAATTAATTACAAAATCCAACTTTCCTTATTAATAGAAATGTAATCAATATCTTTCTCATCTTCATAATCATCCTTACCTTCATTTTCCTCATTATTTTCTTCATTTGTACCAAATACATTACTCGTATAAATATCTTCTTCTTTATTTGTTATTGAAGTTTTAACATCAGTTATAACTCTATTACCTATATCAGTATTAAACTATCAATTCCTAAATTATCAACATCATCTTTATCTTTATCGAGATCAATATAAATATCACCTTCATCATAACATCAATATCACCATTGTTGATATTCCATTCATCTTTAAATTCCCTCAACTAAGATTTACCATATTGAACATCACATTGTAAACTATCAATCCACTTATCCTTCCACGATAATAGAAGTGCAATCATTATTTTCTTTATCTTCATCGTCATTATAATCATTCTCAAGTTCTCCTTCATACTCTTTTTTTTACCAAATACATTAGCATAAAAATATTTTCTTCATTTATTCTTAAAGTTTCAGCATCAATTATAGCTTTATCACCCATATCAATATTAGAAATATCAATTCCCAAATCATCATCATCATCTTATCTTTATTGAGATCAATATCCATCTCATCTTCATATTCCATTAATACCACTTTATTCCTTCTGACACCATCAAAAAATGTAAAATACTTGGTTTCGGGTAACTTGTTATCTTTAGAATTCCCTAAATAACACTTTGGTATTTTCATTCTTGAAGAGGCACCAATAGAATTGTCACACGTATGCGGTGTTGTGACGATCATCCTTCTATATCAAGATTTGTAAGGTAGAAAGAATAAAAAATTCTTGTCATTTCTTGGTTTAAAAAGATTGAAGTCGCCACCTAGTATTTTGGTTATTAAAAACCCTAATTGATTTTTAGAGTCTGGATAAGAGAATTGGTTATGTATATAGAGGATAAAATCAACCCCGGTACATCCTATCTAAGGTAAGATGCATTGTTTATTTGTTTGATTATTACTAAGATACTGTTTTGTTTTTATATCCATTGGTCTGCTATTAGTTAAAACAGGTTTGTCCTAGTAAAGTGAACCATAGCTTTATGGATTAAACATAACATTTCTAAAGCCAAAACAATTTTTTTTTCATTTTTATTTTTCTTAATATTATGAATATAAGTTCATAATATTGGATATTAAAAAACAATGATGGGGTTATATTTATTTATTCTAGCTTGATATGTCTTTTAATATTGGAAATACATCTAATGTATAAGCTCATAAATCTAGATATTATAAATGAAAAGAATTTTTTTTTATTTTTAAAATATAGGCCAAGTCCTCGTGACTTTAATAAAAATTTTATTAAATCTTTAATGAATGCAAGATATGAAAAAACTATTTTTTTTGTATTTTTTTAAATGTTAAATCATGCAATGCATTTTTTATATATTTATAATTTTTATTCTTGTATTAAAAATGCAAACATGATTTTTTGAGAATCTTGGCCATATGAAAATTAAACCATAAATGTATTTTTTTAAGAAGGATTTTTTGTTATTTTAAAAAAAAATGGTTTATTTAATACCAAGAAAGCATCTTATATATAAGTACACAATCACGAATATTAAATATGAAAGGGTAAAACATGATGAGGAAAACATAAAACTGAATGCAAAATAGTCCTTTGAAAATCCGAGATTTAATTGAAGTTTGAATAAGATTATGTTTGGTAAAACACAAAAGTGCAAAGCTGCCAAAGAAACTCTAGAACGTGTAAAACATCCTTAGCTAAAAATCATATGCTTGAAAATTTCTTTAAGGGTGCGTTTGCCAAACATGATTTAAGAACAAAAACCATATTTTTCCTTTAGAAATATTTGATAAAACAAACATGCCTTTAAATTTCTGATAGGCTCAACCCAATCACATGGGTTAGGCTTCCCAACTTAAAAAACACAACCCAACCTTAAAACCGAAAAAAAAAAAAAGATCAAAAGGTTTTTTTTGTTTGAATTTTACCAAGTACACTCTCATAAACCCAAAAACCAAAATGAAAATTCAAGTCAAATTTCATCAAATCAAAGGTAAAGATAGATAGAACATCAATAATCAAAGTATAACAAGGCACAAAATAAGAAAAATAAGCTATAGAATGCATAAATTGATCTTGACAATCTTTAACCTAAACCTAGGTGTTCAAAACTAATTTGGATCGATTGATCCAAAATAACCCAAGTTTATGCTTTGATTGGAGCTTACAAGATAGGCTAAAAAACCGAATTATGAGAAATTAAAAAAATAACACAAAAACATTCAAAGGGAAAACCTCATAAATTCAATAGAAACCCAAAAAACTAACTAAACCTAGAAATAACTAAAGATTTAGAATGGTGACCTAAGCCTTGCAACCATAGTTCAAACATGCATACTCCAACTAGTTTGAAACATGAAAAACTCTAGAAAAGAAATAGTGCAACCAAACTTCAACACATAACTTTAAATAGATATTTTCTAACTTTAACACCATTACATTGGATTAAAATTGTTTCTAATTAAACTAAAAGTGAATATTGTTTGCTAAAGAACCAACAATACACCTAGAAAATTAGTTGATAGTCATCATTTTAATGACTTTTATGTAACCACAATCCAAATAACCAAGTTAAACTTCCTAACATCATTGTTGACTTTACAATAATTAATCAACTAACATAAAATAATGATTACAACAACATCAAATATGCATTCATATATTTTGAGCTTACTTTTTTAGAATCATACATATCATTTTCTTTAACAACTAAATTTGCCTTGTAAAAAACAAACAAAATATATCAATTGTATTTAAAACTCATAAATAATCATTACAAATAAAAATTAAACAATCACAATAAAATAGAAATTAAAGGAGATGTGTGCTTATTGCATTACAGCATCTCATCAAAATTCAAGGTATATCTTTTTCAATTTGATAATGCCTTTTAGTTTGGGACTTCTTGCTCCATCAAGCTCCAAATTCTTGGTGTTTTCAATTTCTAATCCTTGATTCGCAAGTTATTATTTCTTTTTCTTTTTTCCATATTTGAGCATTGTTTTTGTAGTATTTTACTATCAAAAACCTATGGTATTTCTCTTTAATTCTCTTAGTAATTTCCTTTCATAATCTAAGCTAAGCCAGGAGGTTACAAAACCATGGTGGTTTTTCTTATAATCTAGGTGGTTATCCTTTATATCTCTTTTTTATAATAGATTCATGAAGGTTTTGATACTTTTTTTCCTTTTAAATTGAATCTTCACCAAAGAAATAACTTCCACACTAATTCATTTATGAGTGTTTTTTTTTTCAATCTAAGTTGATTGGGTATGGTACTTTGGAGAAACCATTATGAAGTTTGGTATGTCAATACATCATTTATGGACCTCAATCATGTAGAAGGGATGCAAATCTATCATTGGAATAAAACCACACTCGAGTTGGAACTTTATAACTCCATATTCATTGATTAGAAGGTTAGTCGTCAATCAGCTTGAATTTGTCAATGCAAAAAAGGTTGTTTAGGGATAGAATATTGTCAATTTCATCGAGTTAAATAGGGTATAAACATTTTAGGTGAGGGCTTAAAGGCGCACTCAAAAGGAGGTAGGGTTAGAAAACGCACTACCAAAGGGATGAGGGCTCAAAGGCGCACTCAAAATGGAGGTGAGGGCTCAAAGGCGCACTCAAAAGGAGGTAGGGTTAGAAAACGCACTACCAAAGGGATAAGGGCTCAAAGGCGCACTCAAATGGAGGTGAGGGCTCAAAGGCGCACTCAAAAGGAGGTAGGGTTAGAAAACGCACTACCAAAGGGATGAGGGCTCAAAGGCGCACTCAAAATGGAGGTGAGGGCTCAAAGGCGCACTCAAAAGGAGGTAGGGTTAGAAAACGCACTACCAAAGGGATGAGGGCTCAAAGGCGCACTCAAAATGGAGGTAGGGTTAGAAAACGCACTACCAAAGGGATGAGGGCTCAAAGGCGCACTCAAAATGGAGGTGAGGGCTCAAAGGCGCACTCAAAAGGAGGTAGGGTTAGAAAACGCACTACCAAAGGGATGAGGGCTCAAAGGCGCACTCAAAATGGAGGTAGGGTTAGAAAACGCACTACCAAAGGGATGAGGGCTCAAAAGCGCACTCAAAATGGAGATGAGGGCTCAAAGGCGCACTCAAAAGGAGGTAGGGTTAGAAAACGCACTACCAAAGGGATGAGGGCTCAAAGGCGCACTCAAAATGGAGGTGAGGGCTCAAAGGCGCACTCAAAAGGAGGTAGGGTTAGCAAAGATTTTGGACCTTAGAATTGATTTGTAATATCAGATTTTTGTATTTTTAACAACATAAAAAAATACCACCAAATATTAATCAAAATGACATAAAAATTACGTGGAAAAATTATAAAATGCTGAAACAAATATTTTTTATTTTTTTCTTTGAAATGGGCCGGATCAGGCCCAAATATATGGGCTGGGCCGAACCTGGCCCAAAGAATGGGCTGGTTACTGTGCACATAGTAACCGGGTTACTGTGTGTACAGTAACCAGAGAATTAATCTGGGGTTACTGTGCACATGCACAGTAACCGTGAATTAATTAGCGAGTTACTGTGCACAGCACAGTAACTCGCTAATTAATCTTCATCTGATGCAGAACGTAAACGTTCTGCATGCAGATGAAGCTGAACCAAAAAAAAACGACGGGAACGGCTACCTGGAGCGGTGGTGATGTTGGCAGCAACTGATGTGGCAGGGGTGGCGGCGGCGGAACTGGCTATTCGCGGTGGCCGGTGGTGCTGTTTTCCTCTCTCTCTCTCTCCTCTGCTTCTTCTTCTTCTTCTTCTTTTATTTTGCTCTCTCTCCCTTCTCTTCTGCTTTCTTCTCTCTGTCTCTCCCTTCTCTTCTCTTCCCCCCCTTTTTTCCTTCTGTTCTTCCTCCATTTATAGCCCGTGAGCATGTGTTTTTTTTTCCTTGGTGGGATCATGCGGCGGCTGGTCGGGCGTGGCTGTCCAGGCGTGCCTCCCTCAGTTTCGGCGGTGCGGTAGGCGGTCGGCCAATGTCTTCGGTCGGTGGGCTAGAGGGACCGGCGTCGGTGGGCTGGAGGGACCAACGCCATTAAATATAACTTTTTTTCCTTTTTTACTGCTGTATGTTAGGCGGGGAAGAAAGGGGAACAATGCCGTTCAAAACGGCACCGTTTAGCCCTTTTCTGTTTTTTTTTGCATGGGCTGGTTACTGTGCACATAGTAACCGGGTTACTGTGTGCACAGTAACCAGAGAATTAATTAGCGTGCATAGTAACCGGGGTTACTGTGCACACAGTAACCCGTGAATTAATTAGCCGGTTACTGTGCACAGCACAGTAACTAGCTAATTAATCTTGATCTGTTGCAGAACGTAAACGTGGGTTACTACGACCAGTACTGCGCACATTTTTTTTTTTTTTTTTGTATTTATTATTTTTTTATGGGGACCCAAAAATGGGTTACAACAGTTGCCCCCCTCTTTACAATGCTTACGGAGCAAAGATTTGTGCATAGTAAGTGTTGTAAAGAAAAAAACATTGGTCTTCCGAAACTGGTCGTCTCAAAATTTGATTGACCTAAAACTTCAATCGGACCCAAAGTCCTGTGTATGGTTGGGCTAAACTGAGATTCCTTTCGCCAATCCCCTTTAACCCGAAAAAAAGGAAAGAATGTGAAGTGTGGTCTCATTGTAATGGGTGACCTACCCAGATATAAAACAAGGAGAATTGGTCGCATTGTAATGAGTGACCTACCCAGAAAAATGTTGGTGAGGGCTCAAAGGCGCACTCAAAAGGAGGTAGGGTTAGAAAACGCACTACCTAAGGGATGAGGGCTCAAAAGCGCACTTAAAATGGAGGTGAGGGCTCAAAGGCGCACTCAAAAGGAGGTAGGGTTAGAAAACGCACTACCAAAGGGATGAGGGCTCAAAGGCGCACTCAAAATGGAGGTGAGGGCTCAAAGGCGCACTCAAAAGGAGGTAGGGTTAGAAAACGCACTACCAAAGGGATGAGGGCTCAAAGGCGCACTCAAAATGGAGGTGAGGGCTCAAAGGCGCACTCAAAAGGAGGTAGGGTTAGAAAACGCACTACCAAAGGGATGAGGGCTCAAAGGCGCACTCAAAATGGAGGTAGGGTTAGAAAACGCACTACCAAAGGGATGAGGGCTCAAAGGCGCACTCAAAATGGAGGTGAAGGCTCAAAGGCGCACTCAAAAGGAGGTAGGGTTAGAAAACGCACTACCAAAGGGATGAGGGCTCAAAGGCGCACTCAAAATGGAGGTGAGGGCTCAAAGGCGCACTCAAAATGGAGGTGAGGGCTCAAAGGCGCACTCAAAAGGAGGTAGGGTTAGAAAACGCACTACCAAAGGGATGAGGGCTCAAAGGCGCACTCAAAATGGAGGTAGGGTTAGAAAACGCACTACCAAAGGGATGAGGGCTCAAAGGCGCACTCAAAATGGAGGTAGGGTTAGAAAACGCACTACCAAAGGGATGAGGGCTCAAAGGCGCACTCAAAATGGAGGTGAGGGCTCAAAGGCGCACTCAAAAGGAGGTAGGGTTAGAAAACGCACTACCAAAGGGATGAGGGCTCAAAGGCGCACTCAAAATGGAGGTAGGGTTAGAAAACGCACTACCAAAGGGATGAGGGCTCAAAGGCGCACTCAAAATAGAGGTGAGGGCTCAAAGGCGCACTCAAAAGGAGGTAGGGTTAGAAAACGCACTACCAAAGGGATGAGGGCTCAAAGGCGCACTCAAAATGGAGGTGAGGGCTCAAAGGCGCACTCAAAAGAAGGTAGGGTTAGAAAACGCACTACCAAAGGGATGAGGGCTCAAAGGCGCACTCAAAATGGAGGTAGGGTTAGAAAACGCACTACCAAAGGGATGAGGGCTCAAAGGCGCACTCAAAATAGAGGTGAGGGCTCAAAGGCGCACTCAAAAGGAGGTAGGGTTAGAAAACGCACTACCAAAGGGATGAGGGCTCAAAGGCGCACTCAAAATGGAGGTGAGGGCTCAAAGGCGCACTCAAAAGAAGGTAGGGTTAGAAAACGCACTACCAAAGGGATGAGGGCTCAAAGGCGCACTCAAAATGGAGGTGAGGGCTCAAAGGCGCACTCAAAAGAAGGTAGGGTTAGAAAACGCACTACCCAAGGGATGAGGGCTCAAAGGCGCACTCAAAATGGAGGTGAGGGCTCAAAGGCGCACTCAAAATGGAGGTGAGGGCTCAAAGGCGCACTCAAACGGAGGTAGGGTTATAAAACGCACTACCTAAAAGATGATGTTGAAAAAATGATTGTCAATGTTGAAAAGCAAATGCATTATGATTGATATGCATGTATACTTACTTGAGAAATATAGGCCCCCATTTCTTCATGGTGTCTTTCTTTTCTCTCAAAAGTTGTAGTATTGGTAGTAAACTTCGATGGCTTTTCCACTTTTGCTTACTCGGGTTACATCTTGTGATCTTGACCTCTGGGAAGGGTTTGATGTCATCATACATCTTTGTCCTTCACCTATTATCTCAAGAGTTACCAATTTTGCCTGACATTTTCCTTAGAACAGGAATCATGGAGCCAGCCCTACCATGTGTTTTTGATTGCCTCCCAGCTTGATCATGCCCACCAAGTGTTCAACTTGGGTTTAGTTTGGGGTGAGGATATGTGAAAGTGGGTTTTTTGGTACAATGAAATGTTTTCATGCAAAATTTTTGGAACGTCCAAGTTATTCCAATCACAAAAATGATTTTGACATTGGTTCAAAATAAACTTGTTCTAAAAAATTCAAGTGATTCCTATGGACAGGTTTCTTGAAGTGATGAAAGCTTTTTGCTTTTGGTTTAAAGATGAAGTGATATCTGGTTGGTCACAAAAGGTTTAAATTTCAATTTGAGGGTTATTGAGAACCGAATTGATTCAAATCATTTATTTTATTTTCATGAATAATGATTTGACTCGCACGAGAAAGCACTGCATACCGATCCAGATTGCTTGCCTTTGATCGGAAAGGGCTTTATCAGGTATGTAATGTAGGCTTTGGCTATTGGTTATGAAGAAAATGGATATGTTACAAGCTCAAAAGGTGTTTAAGGGATTTCAAGACTAAGGATCACTTGTGCTTGTTTCCTGAACTCTTTTGTTCATACATTTTTGGACCTTAGAATTGATTTGTAAAATGGTCCACGGTGCCCCCCAGTGTTGGGCTTGGGCTCTTTCTCTTTGTTTTTGTTTTCTTCATTTGATTTTGAGCATCATTGCATTGGCCTTGTATTTTTTGCTCAAAATTTTTGGATCTTTTGGATTTTTCTTCGTGCCCCCTAGCTTTGTATGGGCACCTTTGATGATTGACAATTCTTTTATGCCCCCCAGTATTGTTTGGGCACTTTCATTGTTGAAGACTTTTTCATGCCCCCAAGAGTTATTTGGGCACTTTCAATCATTATGGATTTTTTTTGCACTTGCCCCCCAGTGTAGGGGTGTGATCCTAACCAGGGTTATTTTTCAAGAAAAATTTATTAGGCTCAAAAGGGGACTGCAAATGATATATTTCAGTTTTGTGAAAGGATTATCAAAGATGGCCTTTCTTCATCTCAAATGCATGCATTTAGGATCGGTAAGCCTTGCTTTCATGCGAGTATGCAATGTGATTTCTCATTATTCACGCAAATAAAAAACCCAGCTTTTGGAGTCACTTCATGTTTTTTTTTTTTTGGGTTTTTTAGGTGTATGGTTACCTCTCTAAGGAATCACTTGAATTTCCAGAATTCTTTTGTTTTGGACAAACATCAACATGATTTCTGTTTTTGTACTAAACTTTGAATTTCCAAAAATCCTCACATGCGATCATGCATAGTTTTGGAAGAAAAGGGAAATGCACCACAAGATTTTGGGCGCGATGGTTTCATGCTTAAAGGTTATGCTCAATGTGTTATTTGCATGAAACAACAAAAATGAAGGCATGTGATGAACACAACAAAACACATGATTTTATTAACAAGAAAAGCTTAGTGGACAAGGAAAGTCTTGTGGAATTTTTTTAGCCAAATTACCAACAAAAACTAGAATAGGTTGAAACAAAAAATCAAGTTTTTGGAGGCATGATCAAACTGAGGTAGTTATTTTGGCAGAGAAAGAACAAGCTTCATTTTGCAACGGTGATGCAATTCCCCTTCAAATTGTGTTGAGGCTCTTGATCATGTGGGCCCTCAATTTCTTCAGGTTGGGTCTTTGTTGGGGCTTGAACAAAAATGATAGGTCAATTGGAAGGACCTTCACTAGAGGCATTTCTCAATATATGCTCGAGTAAGCTAGAGGTGAGTCAAGCTTTTGTTCAGAGACTCCAACTCTTCTTGAAAATGGATGTTGCAGCGAGCACGCTTCTTTATCTCCAATGTTTTTTTTTCACTCAAAATTGGGTGTTGTAGATTCATAGGGGACCTATCTTTCTTTTCAGGTGCATGCATGCCAAATGTATGAACATGTAATCTATATGATGAATTCGCCCTTCAAAGGGGTGACATATGATCGTAATTGTTGCATGATGAAACAAGAATCTTGATTCTTGCCCAAACTCTACAATGAAAATTTTCTGAGCGACGGTCATTGTGTCACCCAAAAGTCTGGAGTTCAAGATGCTTCAAGAAGGGCTTGCTCGGATGCAAAACAATGTATACGGAGCATACATCCTAAAGGTTGGTTCTAATCTTTTTAAGTGAGACAAAAGGTAGGTTTACTACTTGGTCTCTAAAAAGGGTCTCTCGTTGTCCCAGTGATTACCCTCGTAAAGGCAATATAGGGGCCCAGTAGGTAATGGGTTGGCACGTGTCCAACTATTACCAGTCTAAGCACTCAACGAAGAGTTGGGGTTTACACAAACTTAAACCTTGACTAAAAGTCGTAAGGTAAGCTGCTAGTTCCCCCCTAACCTGAAGCTTGTGTGTGCTTTAAAAAAATTAACTATGTGATGCATGAGATAAATATGTACAAAAATTAACGCGCCCAACTAAATATGAACAAATATATAAAAAAAATGCATATTTAAAAAATAAACACGCAAACCACAACAATAAAACACAATCATCAGACAAAAATAAAGCTTAGTCCACAAAGTCCCCAGTGGAGTCGCCATTCTGTCGCACGTGTGCGGCGGCGCGGCGATCGTCCACCCCCCAACCCTTCATGAGGGTGTGGTATGTTGTCTATTTGGCATGGAAAATATGGTGAGACAAGGAATTCTTTGTCTCTAAGCTAAAAAATGGACAGGGAGTCGCCACCTAGTCTTCTGGTTACTAGGAACCTTAACTGGTCTTTAGAGATCGGGTACGGAGACTGGTTGCGTAAAGGGAAGGTATTAGCACCCCAACTACGCCCTACCTAAGGTAGGCTGCATTGTTTTAATGTCTGATAAAATCTAAGGTCGTGTTGTGGTTTCTTATTGTTCAGAATACGCATTACATGTAATGTCATACCCCGGATTCTATTGTCCGAAAAGAATTAAATATCCAGAATATGCCTTACGTGTAATGTCATACCCCAGATACTAAGAGACAAACAAAATAAAAATTTTTGTTGTTTTTGAAATTTTGGCCAATATTCTCTTGACTTTAATAAACTGGTTATTAAAGCCAAAATGCATGCTAAAACATTGTTTTTTGGTGTATGAAAAATACAATATGATTTTTTAGCTTTGAGACACTTGGTCGTATGCACAAAAATATTTTTTTTCTTTTTTTTTAATTTTTTTGTATTTTGTGGAAGTTTTTGACGAAAACCGGGTATTTAAAAATCAGATTTTTGTATTTTTAACAACATAAAAAAAATACCACCAAATATTAATCAAAATGACATAAAAATTACGCGGAAAAATTATAAAATGCTGAAACAAATATTTTTGATTTTTTTCTTTGAAATGGGCCGGATCAGGCCCAAATATATGGGCTGGGCCGAACCTGGCCCAAAGAATGGGCTGGTTACTGTGCACATAGTAACCGGGTTACTGTGTGTACAGTAACTAGAGAATTAATCTGGGGTTACTGTGCACATGCACAGTAACCGTGAATTAATTAGCGAGTTACTGTGCACAGCACAGTAACTCGCTAATTAATCTTCATCTGCTGCAGAACGTAAACGTTCTGCATGCAGATGAAGCTGAACCAAAAAAAAACGACGGGAACGGCTACCTGGAGCGGTGGTGATGTTGGCAGCAACTGATGTGGCAGGGGTGGCGGCGGCGGAACTGGCTATTCGCGGTGGCCGGTGGTGCTGTTTTCCTCTCTCTCTCTCTCCTCTGCTTCTTCTTCTTCTTCTTCTTTTGTTTTGCTCTCTCTCCCTTCTCTTCTGCTTTCTTCTCTCTGTCTCTCCCTTCTCTTCTCTTCCCCCCCTTTTTTCCTTCTGTTCTTCCTCCATTTATAGCCCGTGAGCATGTTTTTTTTTTTTTCATCGTGGGGTCATGCGGCGGCTGGTCGGGCGTGGCTGTCCAGGCGTGCCTCCCTCAATTTCGGCGGTGCGGTAGGCGATCGGCCAATGTCTTCGGTCGGTGGGCTAGAGGGACCGGCGTCGGTGGGCTGGAGGGACCAACGCCATTAAATATAACTTTTTTTCCTTTTTTACTGCTGTATGTTAGGCGGGGAAGAAAGGGGAACAATGCCGTTCAAAACGGCACCGTTTAGCCCTTTTCTGTTTTTTTTTTGCATGGGCTGGTTACTGTGCACATAGTAACCGGGTTACTGTGTGCACAGTAACCAGAGAATTAATTAGCGTGCATAGTAACCGGGGTTACTGTGCACACAGTAACCCGTGAATTAATTAGCCGGTTACTGTGCACAGCACAGTAACTAGCTAATTAATCTTGATCTGTTGCAGAACGTAAACGTGGGTTACTACGACCAGTACTGCGCACATTTTTTTTTTTTTTTTTTGTATTTATTATTTTTTTATGGGGACCCAAAAATGGGTTACAACAAACATTTTATGTGAGTGGCTTAACTTTGTAGATGTGGTGTTTCATAGTCATTTGGTGTTAATTACATCCACTAGGGTGGTTAGAGATGATGCATTCATTTATCTAAAGATGATGTTTTGATCAACTTTTCAGGTGAAGAAGAAAAAGTACAATGATCGAATGACGCTTCACTTGGATCCTTCATTTAAGTTTGAATGACGCATTGCTCATTGCTAAACCCTAAAAATTAAGGTTTTTAATTGGGTTTTATTAATTTTTAATTTTGTCCTTATTCTTCTAATTTAAGCATTTATATCCCTAATTAAACTCTTCAATTGTCGCAATTGTATCCTTGCAAACATTGGTTATAATCCTTTAACTCATGTGCCTTTTATAACATTGTCCTTAGTTTCTGTATTATACAATTTAACCAACGTTTGCAAGGTTTGATCAATTTTAATCTTTGAATGCGCAAGTCATTGCACATTGATCATTGATTTTGAAATTCTTCCATTTGATCTTTAATCAATATTCAAACTTTAAATTTCTTTCAATTAAATCTTTAATTGCGCCAATTAGGCTTTTTACAAAGTTCAATTGTGTCATTGATCTTTCAATGTTTTTGAATTGATTCGAATTAAGCCTTTAAATTTAAATTTTCTTCAATTAAATCCTTAATTGAATCAATTAAACCCATTAAAAGTTTAATTAAGCCTTTAAATTTAATTAATTCTTATAATTTTGGTTAAATTGACTTTCAAACTTAATTTTGCTTTAATTAAGTCCTCAAACAAATCAATTAAACATATTAAAAGTTTAATTAAGCTCCTGAACTTAATAAATTCTTCCAATTTCGATTGAATTGACTTTCAAACTTATTTTAGCTTTTATTAAGTCCTTATTTAACCTATATATGAATGTCCATATAGTGTTTTGACATGTTTGTAACTTAAAAGTTCATCTATTTATGACCTAAAAATATTTTTGTATTTTGAATTTATGATTTTTTTTGGATTTTAGAATATTTCAAAGAAAAAATGTATATTGTTTTACATAAAACAATTTTAGAGGACTAAAATGTCAATATTGTGTTGTGACAAGAATTAACATTAACATATAGATGAATCTTATCTTTACCTTTATACATACTAAATACATATACTATTGAGACATCATTAGAAATTCTATTACTTTTATCATATGTAAACTAAAATCCCTTCAAGTTTACATTAAAAACTTGCTTGAATATAAATTATATGTCTATATAAAACATATAATTAATACAATAATATCTTTCTATATAAGTTGAATTGCTATAATGAGCAAATTATATATATATATATATATATATATATATATATATATATATATATACACACGCGCTAATAGACCATCCAAGCTTATTGTAACTCAACACATATTATGCATGCCTAATTAGTTGGGTAATCATTAATATAGTTAAATAAATATAATTGAAGGTTTTAATCAACTTATTAACAATGTTATAACCTTTAATTTTAAAATCAAGGTTCTATGAATAGTAACCCTAATTCTAAAATTAGAGGTTTTTAATGATTTTCAATTACACATGCCTCATTAAAAAAAAAAAAAAAACAATGGTTAATTAGAGTTGAGAGCTTGAATTTTACTCAATTGAATAATTAACATTTGGATTTTTTAAGTTTTTTAGTTTTAAGATTCTTTTTCAATAATAAACAAATATCTAACGATTTTTTTGTTCATCCGAGATACGAAACATGATATTATAATGAAAAAAACACTAATTTATTTATTTTTGGTAAGTAAAAAACACTAATTTCTTAACACCCAAACACACTAAAATCACCTTTTATTTTTCAATTAAAGAAAACAAGTGTTACATACCTTGTGAAAGTTGTTAAGTTCTAAACAAAAAAGTTGTTGTCTACTTTGTTAAGTTCTATAGACAAAAAGGGATGGATTCCACACGAGATATTGTCACAAACCAATTTTATTATATAATTTCTAGAGTTTCAAATTAGATTTCTAAGATTTAGGATAAGAGATCATGGATTTTAGGAGATATGTATTTTATATAATACATATAAATTTAAGAAAGAGAGAGAGTGTTGAATGGGGCTGATGTGTCTATTTTCATATATTTTATATGAGGGTAATATCATCTTTTGATTCTTTTTAAAATTTTTGTTTGAACCTAAATGTAAAGTGTAGTTTTTCAAAGTACAATGAGAAAGAGAAATCGCAATTAAACAATAAGAGATTTTTTTTTTTTGTAATTATCTCTTCTAACTAAAAAGCATTTTTATTATACAATAATGTGAAAAAAAAATTAATAAAATAATAGGTTGGGCCTTGAAAAGGCTAGACTCGCAGCCTTAAAAAAGAAAAGCCAACGCTCATCGGCCTAACATATCGAAACGCTATTTTTTTTTATAAATTAGACAAGTGACATATCATTTTCTTGTTTTTTAAAACGATAGATTTTATCATCTGGTTTAGTTTCTGAGCCACCATACTTGTCTTCGACCAAAAAAAAAAATTTGGACCCTAAAATATAAAATTTAACCATTATTTCACCAAAAATATGGAAAAAAAAACATCTCATAGACATCTAAATCCTCATTTCTAACAACAAAAAAACATTTAAATTCATTTGAAACTCAAAATAAAAACAAAACTAAAAACTTTTTCACTGGACTAATATACGTTTAATGGCATTATTAAATATGTAAACTACCTTTATCGAGTTTCTCACTTAAAGTTGAATTTATAAACATTGAAATCAAAGTTATTAGTAACTAAAATCTAGTCATTCAAGAACTTTCTCTCCCTTAAACTTTTCTCGTAACTTTCTCTTTCCTTTCTAAACTTCTAGGGATTAGAACGCGATAATAATGAAGTTTATGACTAATCTAAAATAACAAAGATGAAAAAAATTGTAAAACTTTAGGGATCAAATAGAATATTATTGTTTTTGTGTCAATTTTTATCATCAATCTCTTAATTTAATTTTATAAAAAAAACTAAAATTGTATTCTATAAAATTGGATGACAATATGATATTTAAATATTTAAATACAAATTAAGAAAGAGAAATAAATTCGAGCTTATAAAACAACAAAAACACAATATTAAAGGATGGAGTTAAAAAGTAATAAAGTGAAGTGATCAAGTTGAAAAACCTCAAAACTTTAGAGACCAACTGTGAAAAAGGAAAAAATACTCTTTTTTTTTGGGTTAATGTTAATAGTTATAAATGGAATTGTAATTATGATGTAATGCAATATGTAATGATACCGGCTACACTAATCCAAGAAAGCCCAGCCCAAGAAATAGGAAATCGCAGCCCATGGCTAAAATCCATCTTCCTCGTAGCTCTCCTTTTTCCCGTCCCCTCCATATTTCAACCACAGCAGAAGGAGAAAAAAAAAAAAAAACCCTAAAAGTCAAGCACGCGAACAGATACTCCATTTCTCAATTTCGAAATAAAATTGAATGATAGTAAAAGCAAAGACAGCAGCAACTGACCCGAAAGTGATCAGATTGCAGTAGAATGGGAGCAAGTCGCAAGCTACAAGGCGAGATCGATCGCGTTCTCAAGAAAGTTCAAGAAGGCGTCGACGTTTTTGACAGTATCTGGAACAAGGTCACTGGCTAACTACCCTCCTCTTCCGTCCTTTGTGTCTATTTTTACAATTTTTTTGTTTTTTACTTTTTTGGTGTTTTAGTTGCCGAGAAGTGGAATTCAATTTGAGAAGTAATTTTTCAGTTTGTTTTTTTTTTTCCGGGTGTGTTTGTTTGCTGAGAAAAGGAAGGAAAGTGATTGTTGGCGGAATTTCATTTTTTTCTTTAATGGGTAATGTTTTTTTTTTTTATTTATTGTGCGGATGGATTTTTAACTGTTAATTTGTTAATGCTGTGATTTCATTTGTGAAAGTTTTTTTCTCCAGTTTCTCTAATGATAATGAATTAGAATAAAAAAATCCCTAATTCTGCATATCGTTGAGAAAATGGTAAATTTTTCAAGTGTTTTTGTTATTTTTATTTGATTTCAAAAATTGATTTCTTGATGCAATATAGTGATATATAACTCTTTGCTTGATTGAGTTGCACCCGCAGCTGTATTTTAATTTTATAGTATTTTATTTTGGTTTGTTTATTTATTTGGTCAAATTCAGTTGCTTATGAATGGGTTATTTTTGTTTCCAGGTTTATGATACAGATAATGCGAATCAAAAGGAGAAGTTTGAGGCAGACTTGAAGAAGGAAATCAAGAAACTGCAGAGATATAGGGACCAAATCAAGACATGGATTCAATCCAGTGAGATCAAGGATAAGAAGGTCATTCCTCTTCATTCTTTATTTCTGGTTATTGTGTTTGAATCATTTAGGCTTTGTGTTGCTATCTTATCTATAGTTTTGAGGATATTAAGCCAGCAATGCAGTTATTTTCCATGATAAATTGGTTATTTGTTTCTGTGACATATGATGGCATCTTCTTCCTTATGATGTCTGATTGACAGTTGTTGAAGGTGAGGTTGATCATGCTTTCCTTTTGATTCGTTTTGTAGGTTAGTGCATCTTACGAGCAGGCTCTGGTGGATGCTCGTAAGACTATTGAGAAAGAAATGGAAAGATTTAAGATATGCGAGAAGGAAACAAAGACAAAAGCATTTTCCAAAGAAGGTTTGGGCCAACAACCCAAAACTGTAAGCATTGCATACTTATACTACCTTATTTTATGCTTAATCCTGAATCAAATCAGTCAAATGAGTGGTAAATTTGAGGCTGAATAAACCATAAGATTGATTCCTTGGGTGCAGTTGATGTGATTACATGGAACCACATTACTCTGTGAGGTAATCCCTATGTATGATGATGATGTAATGTGCCTTGACTGCTAGTACCTTTTCAATCCCGTGAAGCCTGTTAAAGGGTTCCTTATTCACCTCTCTTGCCTGACTTACAAATTTGGTGCTTTTTATTGTTTGTTATATGCTTAAATATGTCGTTTTTCCCACTTCAGTTTCTTACACTTACATGCAGAAGTAGCACAATTTAAAAGTTGTTGAGCTATCAATGGGCATCATTGACAGCATGGTTTTTTCTTTTCTCATTTTTTGCTTTCTGAATTTTTGGGAGGAATGCTAATTAGTTGTCACTAGTGTTATAACACATGCTACGCCATGTTTAGAATTCCAATTTAATTTTTTACATAATAGTCATGTGCTAATGTTACATGTGTTTTATTATATCATGAATTTTTTTTAATTAAGAAACGCAAGATGCTATTTAAGCTTAATGAAATAAATTAAAAAATATATGTGAATCGATAAATTGTGAAAGAGTTGTTAATCTAATTAAATACTTAAATGGAAAGCTAATATTTCCCCTAAAGGCAAAAGAAAGGTGAGTATGCAAATATTTAACTCCGATTTTTTTTTTCATTTATGCGCTTTTTTTTTCTTAGTGGTTATTTTTTCTTACCTATGATTTTTATTTTTATAAATACATCATGCAAATAAAATTTATTTATATCAAATATAAGGGAAAACAGTTAAAGATAAATTATAATAATCTCTTTAAAACCTTTAAAAAATAAAATAATTTTTTTAAAAAATAAATAATATTTAAAAAGATGAATTAAAAAATTTGAAAATTCAGAGAAATGGTATTAATTGAAATTTAAATAAACAGTTAATGCAAAGTAAAAAATAGGCAGGGTATTAATTAAGTTTTTTTTCAAAAAATAATCAAAGTAAAAAAAAAAAGGCTAGGCACTAAGCCTTAAGAAAAAAGCCCTAGCATGTCTAGGCATGGAAGTTCTGGCCCACATGTGTTGTTTTTTCTCAGGAGTTGTTTGCTCCTTTTTTATTTTATTTTATTTTATTTTCTTTTTTTTTTAAGCTAGGCGAGAGGTGACCTGCATTTGTAGGCATTTGGTGATTGAAAAACCAGGGTCTAAGTTTTTGCACCTCATAAAACCATTTTCAAGTCGTTTTTAGTTGAAAACACCTTAACAATACCATGAAAACCTCAAGTGAACACTTGCCAACCTCAAAGCACCCCAAAATCACTATAAAAACAAAAATCAACCAAATAAAAAAATATATAAACAGATCGCAGTCTACCTTTTCAGGCATGTTTATACGGAAAAAAACCACCACTATGGTACTCCTCTTGTCAATTAGAACTTATTGACACCATGTTCGACTATTTTTGTTAGTGTAATATGGCTAACCAGCAACCCTTTCTCCTCTGGTATTTTCTAACGACTTTACTGCTTTTCTCTCAAACCTAGGAATTGAAAAATGAACTTTTAAACCAAAATGAAAATTCTTAAAACTTTGATATTGTCCACGCATTTGATGTTCATTGTGATCCTCAATCTTTTAATTTTGTCTTTCTACTATAATTTAAAACTCTATCTCATTGAATTAGGTCACAAAAGATTAAATGAAAAAACAGTACGAGGAAGAAATGAAAAAAGGACAAAAATGAAAAAAAAAAAGATGGGGAGCTATGAATAGTGAAGCAGCTGGGGAAAATCTCAGTTCTTAGCATGTTTGTTGTTTTGGTTTTAAGGCTTTGTTGTTGTTGTTGTTGTTGTTTTGGTTTTAAGGCTTTGTTGTTGTTGTTGTTGTTGTTGTTGTTGTTGTATGTTTCATTTCTTAAAATTGTCTTTTGGGGTTTTGTTTGTATTCCATATTTTTAATGTTTATAACTTCAAAAAACTACTTTAAAAATGTAAAACATTTCTTCTTTCCACAATTGCTTAAATTTTTCGATCAGAATTGCTTAGTATGCTGATCTTTTTTGTAGGATCCAAAGGAGAAAGCTAAATCAGAAACAAGGGATTGGTTGAATAATGTGGTATGTGAGTAAGCTGTTTGATTTGCTTTCTTATTATCTACAATGACTTAGAGTGTATGTAAAATAATACAGTCCTGACCTTTCAAATTTCGTTTCTTAGAGCTGGTATTGTAAAATCTTTCACTGTGACTTTTTATTGACCTGTCCTTCTTGGTCCTACTGCATGGGCATTTGCAGCTCGTCGGATTTGTGTGCTAATTAATACCCAAAGCCTTACAGTTATCCCAGAAAAAAAAAATTCAATGATTTGGAAGAACTATCTAAGTTATAAATGCTTGATGGCTTATAGATTGATCTAATAGCATTTAAAATAGTAAAACTGCAAAAATCAGTTGTTTTCCTTTCAAGACATTCCTAATTCAGTCCTAAAACATTTTTTTGCCAACTGTGTTTGAAAATTGCTGTATTATGTCAGTTTGCTGCTTTATGAATTCTCATTTCATCAGTGGTGTTTTAACTAGCTTTTTCCTTGAGTAGGTTGGGGAACTGGAATCTCAGATTGATGCCTTTGAAGCTGAGATTGAGGGGCTCACTGTCAAGAAAGGAAAGACAAGGCCACCCAGATTGGTAGGACAGAAAAGGAAATGCGGTTTTTAGAATCAATATATCCTTCCCTTTAATAATTTTTATTTTATCCCTTTTGTCTGGCAGACACATTTAGAGGCATCCATCACACGGCACAAACTTCATATAAAGAAATTAGAGTTGATCTTGAGGCTATTAGACAATGATGAATTGAGTCCTGAGCAGGTTAATGATGTTAAAGACTTCCTGGATGACTATGTGGAACGTAATCAGGTTTGTGTGTGTGTGGGTGTTTTTATCACCCTTATTGTAAGAGGCATCATGCGTTGTCTAAGTAGATTTTCCCATCTTAACCTGTATATTTTCATTTCATTCCAGTATTCTTGATGGGATAGTGTGTTCATATGCTTTGTTTTATGTCACCTCAATTATCAATTTGCTTGTTGTCTTCTTTGTAGGAAGATTTTGATGATTTTAGTGATGTTGATGAGCTGTACAACTCATTACCATTAGACAACTTGGAGTCTCTTGAAGACCTGGTTATAATTGGTCCTCCTGGTCTTGTGAAGGTAAAATTTATTGGCTGCATACTTTACTTCTAATTATTTTGCCATTTAGAGATGGGAATGCAGTTGTCTTTTGTATCTGTGGGTGTGCTTGCTCTCTTCTTTCTAACATGAGATGGAAAAATAATCTCAGCCTTTTAAAGAAAAATGTTTAGTTAATACATATTTTGTCTTCTTTTTTTTGTGGTGGTGTTTCTTTTGGTCAGTTTTATTGTAAATTTATTGTTTTTTTCTCTGCAGGGTGCTCCTGTTCAAGTCTTAAAGACTTCTTTGGCAATAACGGCTCCTCAGGCTCCTCAAACACCTGTACGTTTACACACTATCTGGGACTGTTATTCTGATTTATATTTTAAAGTCATGATGGATCTTATATTTATTAGTGGTGTCATTTAAGCATTCCTTTGAGAGCTCTTTATTTTTAGAGAGGTTGTGTTCTCCTGTTTTGTTGTAGCAAGCTGCAAGACTTGATTCAGTTGTACCTTGCTGATTCAGTGACCTGCACGGGACATTGTTGATACATTTTGACTTTGATTAGTTGCCAAGGGAGTTTTTCACTATATCTTGCTTTAAGATTTAGTAGGACCTATGATGCTAGGGCTTCCACAAATGACATGTTTGATTCCTATTTTATTTTGAAGTGATGAAAGATATGTGAAAGTTGCATGTAATGTACATTACTTTACTTTTCCTTTTGGCTCTTCTAACTCTTTTATTTGACATAATATAGTTAGATGTTTATATATCTGTTTGGTTTAATACGTTTTTATACTAGTTTGTTTGGTCAAAGCTGTTATTTACCAAGGGTTATTGCTAAATAGTTACTTTTCTTTCAACATAACTTACTCGTGATTGTTTTTATCTTCTTATTTGTTTTTTAATTTTTTTTTTGGGTGGTGGGGTTTATATATACCATGTATCTTCAAGAGCTAACTACAAACCTTTTCTCATGTTGTGGACCACTTTTATTGTATTTGCATTCATAAAAAGACCAGGAATCTACCATTTCTAATATCTGCACTTATTAATTCCTTAAATGCTTTTCAGCTATGTGCTTTGTCCTAACATTGTTGCTACACCTACGGAATGATAATTTTCTTTCCAGGCCACTGTTGCTTCTCCGCCTCATCAGAGTGTTGTTGGTCAAGAGCAAGCCGATGATACTGCTTCACAAGATAGTAATTCTGATATTGTTGCTAGAACTCCTGCCAAAAGTGGTGGTATGGTTGGTTCTTCAGCTGCATCAACACCAACTGGGAACCATGCACCTATTTCTGTGAATGTTCAGGTTCAGACATTGCCTAGTCTGTTAGCAGTTTCTCCAACTCTTCCTGGTTCATCTTCTGTTCGAGGTGTCTTGGAAAATGCTGCTCCTGCTAATCCTTCTCATGTAACCCTGACCAGTGCTGCCAATTCTGCAAAGGATGAAGAAATTGCAGGCTTCCCTGGCCATAGATCGTCATCACCTTCTCTTGTTGATACTGGACTAGCAAGGGGCATTGGTAGAGGTGGCCTCTCTAGCCAGCCCTCATCTAGTATGTCCCTCAGTCCTGGTGTAATTCCTAGCCATGGAGCTCTTGGTTCAGTACCTTCAGCTTCTGACATTGCAAAGAGAAATGTTATGGGAACTGATGATAGACTTGGGAGTGGTGGAATGGTGCAGCCCTTGGCTTCTCCACTAAGTAACCGAATGATCTTGCCTCATGCTAGCAAGGCAAGTGATGGAACTGGTGCAGTTGATTCTAGTAATGCTGGTGATGCTGCTACTCTGAGTGGCAGAGCTTTCTCTCCTTTGGTCACTGGCATGCAATGGAGACCTGGAAGTTCCTTTCAAAGTCAGAATGAACCGGTATGCCACTTGTTTTAACATTTTGTTTGTCTTCCTTGATTTATGTAACAACATAGGGGTGCAAGTGTGTGTTTGTGTGTTCTTTATTTTAGAGGATATCTTGGTTTTTGAAATTTTTTACCATATAAAGCCCGATTTGTCAATGTGAAGTCCAAACATGAACTACCCATCCACCTTCCCCCCTTTCACCATAACCAAACATCAAGAAACTTTATTTTGTGGAGCATTTGCACTAATGTCAGTGGCTTTTATCCGGGATGGTCATCATCCTCCTAGTCGAATTGTGGCTCAAGTTGTAATTAAACCGTGTTTATTGGGTGGGCCAAAAAATGACTTTTGGAAACATGATTGAAAATATTCAACTTCAATTTTTTAGCATACATGGATTAGCATACTAGATCCATTTATTATATCACCTTAGTATGTGACTACAATTAAGCTATTAGTGGAAATGCTAATTGCCGTTATCTGGTCTTGATTCTGGTTGCCTCCTTGTTGCAATGAGTGGTCGCCACCCTCCAAGGGTAATGGAGGCTCAAGGTGTTTTTTAAGATGTGTTTCACTCATGGGCCCAAAAAAAGGATATTGGAAATGCTATTGAAAGTTCAAAATTTCAATTTGCAAAGCATATTTGATACGATTTTTGGTTTAGCAAGTGATGGAAATGTTTTGTCCACCCATCCTCTTTGGAAGATGAATGTCTTTTTACATTATCATTGGATTATATATCTATCATAGTCTAAATTCATGTTAAATTGAACATCTATGTTAATAACCACCAACATTAATAGTATATAATAACTTAATTGTGTAATGGGTGATTTTTTATTCATGCAAGCTACAACTAATATGATGTGCGGCTAGTCAACTAAAAGAATATGCACGTGATAAGATAACGATACAATGGAAAATGCTATAAGATTCACTTCACCTGAAATTCTTCATACAATTGGCTTTAGTCCTTTCTAGTGAGGGTATTGGTGATGGACCAGTATATAATAGTTGTATATTTAAGATGCTTAATCGTATGAAGAAAATAAATGCAATAAAAACCACCCCCTCTTATATAATTTTGTTTCAATGGTGACTGCACTGTTTTGCATTTTGTATATGCTTTATTTCTTTAAACAGCCAAGAGATGAGTTTTTTTTTGAAAAGAAAGGGTGAAATGAAACGTCATACCATGCTTAACTGGTGGTGGTAAAGGTAAAGAACTGGAAATAAGAGAAAAAGTAGAGGAGAAGAGTGAGGGAAGCTGGATGAGTAAACGTTCAATGAGAAATATTTCGATAACTCGCTGACATTTTTTAATATTCGCTGCATGTGGTTTGACTTGATAGACAATTGACAACAATTGCTTACATCAAATGTTTTAGAATTAGCTTCTTGACGTGAATTGTCCATGTCAGAACATGTTGATTTAATTGTTCCTTAAGTTCACTTAATGTGTTTTTTTATTAAGAAATATTGCCAAAACTTATTGCCATTTTGTTTTAAAGTAACAATATTTCTTCTGTAGGGCCAATTTCGTGCAAGAACTGAAATAGCTCCTGATCAGAGAGAGAAATTCTTACAGCGTCTTCAGCAAGTCCAGCAACAAGGTCACAGTAACATTCTTGGCATGCCACCTCTTGCCGGTGGGAATCATAAGCAGTTTCCCACCCAACAAAACCCACTTTTGCAGCAGGTGCTTTTACTTTAGGATTCTTCATTCCCTATCCTTTCCTTTGTTTTTTGAACAAGTCAGCTTGGAAAAAAAACAAAAGTAAAAGATCTTTTAGGTAATGTTTGGTTGTTGTTCTAAAGCAAAAGAGACATAGATATGAGGGACAAAAACCTGTTTACTGATGGCGGAGACAAAAATAGGTTTTTGTCTGTCCCAGGGACAATTTTTAGTTAATTTTTGGTTCCTAAAGAAAGGGACAGTGGCAAAGACATGAACCAAGATAAAATTTTTTCTACAAATGTCCATTAAAATATTCAGATTTGGACCATTGATTTTAATTAACTTAATTTTCACCATTAGATCTGAAAAACTCGAAAATATAAAAGCAAAAATCATAATAAATATGAGAAATATAAACAAGAGAGAGAGAGGGGGGGAGGGAGCAAATTATTTTATACAATTTAATAATATTTAACTATTAAAAAATGAATGAATGGGAGTAAATTACTTTTTTATGTATAATTGAGTAAAATTAATTAACCAAATAGTGATTTATATTAAGAAGTATAAGAAGAATTTTTATCTAATGAATTTCTTGGTATTATGATGAATATCATTATTACATATTTAATATAATAATTAAAACATACAGAATGTAGAGAAATGAAAATCGATTATAATCAATTGTGTTCTCAAAGAAATTAGAGTTAATGATGAAGAGGTGGGAATTGAATAATAACAAAAAATGTGCATTTGTGATGAAATTATTATCTTGCATTTCCAACTATGTTAGATTTTAAATTTGTGTCGGTGCCAATATTTTAGTCGACATATAATTTGTTTAATTATTTATTTTATTATTGAATATATTCGATAAAATGATTTAATGAAACAATCATAATTAAATTATATTATCTTTTGAACAAAGAATTATCTTTTTTACAATTATTACAATTTTTTTATAACATGATTTGGATGGATGAAGAAATTTTCATTTTAAGTTAGAAACTAAAGTGAAAATAATAATGTCTATTTATTATTTCAAACATTGCAAGTTTGATGGCAATACATATCAAATGTAAAACAGACTTTTCAACATTTTGTTTTGTCTCATCTCTCATCAACCAAACAGAATACAGAGATATTTATTATGTCTTGTACACCACTACCGAACACAACTTTATCCTTTTGTCTCCTGTTGTGTCTTATCCCTTTTGTCCTAGCTATCTCCGTCTCCGTCTCTTCTATCCAGACTATAATTAAATGCCACTTAAGGTGTTGTTTCATTATTTTAATATCATGCTTGAAGTAAAGTTAGCTTAGTTGTGAATTGGAAGTCTTGCTATTTTGTGGACTTGCACGCTGATTTCATTCATGATAAGCTCTTATAGAATTGTTGGAAGAAAGTTATTAGCAATTGTATTTAACTAATACCAACCGTTTTTTATAGCAGCTGATACCATTTCCACACATTTGTTGCTTGAATACTTGGCTTGTCCATTGACCTTCACAGGAGCAATATCCATTTTGCTTGTAGTACCACTCTTTTCTTTCTCTATCTGGTTACTTGATAACAAGGTTTTATGTGTCTTTTGGCTTTGAATTTATTTAGATTCTTTAATTTCAATATAACTAGAGGTGTAGTATAAGCTATACATTTGCTTGAAATATTGTTTTGATCATGGCTGTAATCACCATAGTTAATTGCTTATTTTTTCCTCACAGAAGCTTGTTTTTGTTTTGCATTCTGTTCATGATCCTATTTCTTCTGCATTTCCAGCTTCCATGAATAAAGACTTAGTTTGACACCTTGTTACTTTTTGGGCATGCCATCTGATTACATTTGCAGTTTAATTCTCAAAGTTCATCCATCTCTCAAGGTAGTTTGGGAATTGGAGTGCAGGCAGCAGGTTTCAATGCTGTTACATCGGCTGCCTTACAGCAGCCTAATTCTATCCATCAGCAGTCTAGTCAGCAAGTTGTGATGTCTAGCGGCGCGAAAGATGCAGGTATTCTTCATTCTCCAATTAACTTGTCATGATTGGAATTTGGAAACGCTTTCATAAAATTGGCTTACACGAGTAAATGGTGCAGAGGTTGGTCATCCGTCAGTTGAGGAGCAGCAGCTAAAGCAGAATTTACCTGAGGATTCAGCCACTGAATCTGCCCCTACATCTGGGCTAGGCAAAAGTCTTGTGATTGAGGACGAACTCACAGCTTCATATGCAATGGATACTTCTGTATGTAGAAAAATTCCTAATCTTGCCTGCTCTGTGTGTGTGTGTTTTAAGTATTCCACATGCATCGAATCATCCTGCTCTATCAAGGATATATTTTAAATTTCCTTGGTTGGAAGTGTTGGAATGAATTTTTAACCTAGATATAGTTTCAAGTTTGGGGCTGTTGCAGCACCACCTTCCCCACAGGACCCTTCCTGATGTTATCTATTAGAATTATTATGGTTGGTTATATTTGAATTTGATATCTAGCATTTACTTAGCACAAAGAAAAAACAGTGGCATCTTTGTTACCAGCACAGTGAAAGAATGATCCAGCCTGTGAAACTTTGAAAGCCCCTGTATTTTGATAGTGTATCCTCAGCATGTCCTCTCCAAACTTTATTTTAGAGTGGGGACAGGGATGGGAGGGATTCTCTGTGAAACAATGATTGGGCAGCCTCCCCAATAAATAGGCTTGGTTGCAATTAGCAAGCTGTTATCATAATTTCTTAACTAGTACACCTTTTATTTTTTATTGTGCGGTTCACTAACATGGGAAATGATTTTAGTGATGAATTTATTTTATCTTGCAAACTGAGATTCTCCTTCTCACGCACATGCATGCACACATACACACAGAAGGCTTATTTGTAAATTTTAATTTTGGTGGCTGTGTTTATTCCATTCAAGGTTTTGCTCTTTCTGTACCTTTTTCCAGTAAAGGGGCTCATATGTTGAGATCACTTGTCCCATATTCAGCTTTTGTGAATTAACGTGTGGATTCTACGTTTATCGTGGATCTGCCTCACTAAAGTCACAATGTGCTGGGCCAGGTCTCTTTCATGAAGCCATTGCATTTTCCTTTTGAAATTCTCTTCCATTAATTTCCTTGTAAGCACTTTATTGTAGTTGACAGTTCGGTAGTTTGTGCAACTTGATGTTGAAGGTAGTGTGATTAAAGTTGGTTTTAAATGTCTTAGCTGCAGGCTGGAGCATCTGGTTCCTTGACAGAGCCTGTACAAGTGCCAAGAGATATCGATCTCTCTCCAGGGCAACTCCTACAATCCACTCAACCATCAAGCAGCCTAGGTGTTATTGGCCGGAGAAGCATCTCCGACCTTGGTGCCATTGGTGATAATATCAATGGTTCTGCTATAAATGCTGGGGCAATGCATAATCAGTCATACAATTTTGAGATGCTTGATGCTGCATATCACAAGCTTCCTCAACCAAAAGACTCAGAACGAGCTAGGAGCTATATTCCGGTATGGATGTGCAATCATATTCATATCAATGCACCTTTCAAACTATGGGCAAATCTTGTTTATGGAGTAATTTGTCTCTTGTTTGTCTGGACAGAGGCACCCTGCAGCAACACCCCCTAGCTATCCTCAAGTTCAGGCACCAATGGCAAGTAATCCTGCATTCTGGGAACGGTTAAGCATGGATAGTGTTGGCACTGACACCTTGTTCTTTGCTTTTTACTATCAACAGGTGATGTGACATCCTCTGTTGTTTCATTATTATGTAGTTTTGGTTTCTGTCATATGTTAAGCCAATCATTGTGTGCAGAATACATATCAGCAATATCTGGCTGCAAAAGAACTGAAGAAGCAATCTTGGAGATACCACAGAAAATACAACACCTGGTTTCAACGGCATGAGGAGCCAAAAGTTACTACTGATGAATATGAACAGGGGACGTATGTGTATTTTGATTTCCATGTTGGCAATGAGGACAAACAAGGATGGTATGCTGATTTTGTTTTTAACTATCCACGTAGTTGCCCTTATTGTGGAACTTTGTAGGAAAACTCTACAAACAGAAAATCATACATAAAAATCTTATTAACTGATGTGATGAGTGATATGATATTGTATAAGTGATTTACTGCCATGTAAGTTACTTATAAAATCATTACATTGAATGTTGTGTTAGAAAGATTTTTCAGTACAATTTCTCTGTATAGCCTTACTCTTGTACTGTATGTGTAGTCAAATTATATTGTTTGTGTGTAAGGATGAGTTGTTTCATGGTCAAGAGGTGAGGATGAGATAGAATCGTTTCATTATATAAGAGGATGAAAAAGAATTTGCCTGTTCATATAAGATTTTTAGAGTAGGGGTTCACTTCATTAGGTTGTGGGCAACATGGGTGAAATGTTGCATGAACGTGCTTCTACCTTGGCATATAAACTTTATCTATATTAATTGCCCTTATATATTACTGTGATTTTAATATTTACATACAAGTTTATGTGAAATTATTTCATGTTTTTTTCTAAATCCTCAATAGGGTAATGTAGCTAAGAATTTGTTAGCCATTTGATTTTCAATCTAATCCGATCTGTTATATCCTTCTATACATGCATCTCATCTTCATCAAAAATTGGGTTCATGTCAACCTAATTTGACTCTGCTTGTGGTTCTTATGATCTCTGTTTTTTGTCTGTGCAGGTGCCAAAGAATCAAGACAGAGTTCACTTTTCAGTATAACTATCTTGAAGATGAACTCATTGTCTAGAAAATGAGCAGTACTAGAAAAATGTTGCCATTTAACTCCCGGTTTGTGCTACACTGATTTTACTCGTTGTTATGAACACCTGTTTTATGCTCTGTTACAATTACTTTGTATACCTTCTAGCAAATTGCTACTTTTGTTAGCATTTGACATTGTTGAGTTTGTAAAATGTTTGGCCTTTCTCCTTGCAGATGTTCGCCTGTGAAATGGTAGCTACTAGTTAATACAATTGAGTTTGGCTTCAATGAGAACTGCGAATTCGGGTTGTGCTCCGTTTTCTGCGGTATGCTGGTTATTGGTTTCCATGTTTTTCATTTTTCAGGAATTAGTAATTGAAGTTCGAGGCAGGCATGATCTTTGATTCTGAAATTAAACCAAAACCTAGCCTCCCTTCTTTTTCAATTTATTTTTATCTTTTCAATGTATATGATAAGAATGTATGTGGATAAATTTATGAAATTGAGCCTATTGTTACTTCTGATGCTTGGTTAATGAGAGTCACTTCATAATGTATTATCTGTACGACAGAAGGATTGAGCCTATTGTTACTTCTGATTCTGTAGTGAGTTCTTGAGACTCGCCAACCTGTCTGCTTTTAATTTTATTTTCAATGGTTGTTTGTTTTTTAAAATGTTATAGTTTGAAAATATATTAAAATAATATATTTTTTATTTTTTAAAATTTATTTTTGATATCAATACATATCTAACAACATTAAAAAATTAACTAAAATAAAAATTTTAAAAAACATTTAAAAATATGATTAGATAATGCTAAATAAGACCTTCAGAGATACAAAACTATTATAATATGAGATAATATTTTTATTGATATAATTATTTGTTAATAATTGCATTGATTTTGTAAACAATGTGAGTAATTTGATGATATAATTATTTGTCTTTTCAAACTCAGTATAAATTTACAACATTAAAAAACTAACTTTTTTGTTTTCTAGATGAAGAAACATTGCATTTGAATGTGTTCAATAACATAAAATTATTTTCTTTTTTCCTTTCCTTTTTTTATTTTTTCTTTTCCTATAAAAAAATAGGAAACATATTCATTTGTTGAAAACCAAAAAAAAAAGAATTTTTCCAAAAAAAAAAAGAAGAGAATTACATCAAGATTATAATTATGTTGCATAAAAAACCAATGCTTGTATATATGAAAAACTTGCATTGGAAAAATACACAAGGAAAACTTTTAAATTATGTTTTCTAAACTCAATATAAATTTTAAAAACTAGTTTTCTAGTTTTTTGGATAGAGAAATATTTTTAAACAGAAATTTCTAGTTTTTCTTTCCAGAATTTATTTTTTTTTTTCTTAAAAAAGGGTTTTTTTTAATTTTAAACAGCCTCATAATATTTGACGTGGAAAAGGACACTATGCATGATCATAGTTAAAAAGTCCTACACAAGAACGTGGAATACTTTAGTTCTACTTCAATGGAGGATATGTGCCTATCAAGGCTTCATTTGACCGACATCTAAAGGTGCTTTCGTAAGGTGTCCATTGATGGATTAAAAAAAAAAACAAAAAAAAAAAAAAGAAGAAGAAGAAAAACCCATTGTGTAACAAAAGAGATAAAAAAAAAAAAAATAGTGTAAAAATGGGAACTCCCTAGCTAAGAAAATAATTTTACAATCCAAACATTCTCTGGCCATTCATTTTTCTTTAATGAATAAATTTCATAAATCAAGGAAAAAGTAGGATTCAATCCTTACAACAAAGGAAAATTAAGCTAGACTAAAAGTAAGTATTTTTATATAAAAAAAAATTAGTTACAGTCTTAAAAAATAAAATTTTTTTAAAAAATATATGTTTGGTTAAAATTATAGTAGGAATGATTTTTTTTTCATACAAAATAAATGAAAAGCAGGTCTTCATAAATGAAAAATAAATTATTTTAGCTTCTATAGAATTAAGGTTTGAAATACAATTATATGTGAGGTTCAATAATAATTTTTTCTTAATAATCGGATAAAAAGCAAAAGATACTACAATATTAAACATGGTTTATAATTGATAAGTACAAAATATACATATATTTTTATTCCTTTTACACTATACTTTTTAATATATTTTGAGCTTATTAAAAATTATTTTTATGAGCTTGACATGCCTAAAAACCTTTGTAATTAATTGTTAATAGATAAAAAATTTTGTATTTTATATTTTGAACCTTTTCACTTAGTTATAATTTCAGAATATGAAAATAGGCCGAATAAAAATTGAAATACATATACCAAGTTTTCCAATAAGATTTATAGATAAAAATCTAAGTTCATTTGTACCTTTAATTAGACATTCAAAATAAAGCTGAAATCCTATCGACTTTATCGACTTTAACATATCAAGCTTTCCCGTAAGTTATAATTTCAGTTTTTTTTTTGGAAGATGCTGCTCACTGCAATCAAACTCCAGGTCCCAGTCATCAACCTGTCAAATGATGTTGCCCTTCTGCAAGATATATTGCTTGCCAAGCTGTTTCAGTAAATCGACATTGTAAAACAATTGATTGCAAACTGTTTTAATGTTGTAAGCATTTTGAGCTTACTTGATAGCTACTGATCGTATTAATTTTCCATCTCTGTCTGCACAGGTTCATGTAAATGTCATTAGATCCGCTGTTTGTCCTCTGAGTCTGCTTTTTAGAACAAGAATATGACAACGATCAGTTTCAAGAACCGATCAAAAGCTGAGACATCGGGTGTATAGTGAGGAGAGTTATGAATTTGCAAATCACCAAAATGATACAGACAGTACTGTGCTGATGAAGAAGAAGGTAGGGTTAAATCAGCATCCCCGGCATCGTCTTTCTGATGGAAGCCTGTCCTCCTCGGAGCTGGCGATGTGCTAAATCGGTAGCCTGTAAGATTTGGCTAGTCGTGTTAGAATTTTTATTTGATTCCATGCATGCAATGTCCCGGCGGACTTAATAAATTTTATGTAAGTTTATCTTCTTAAGCAGAAAAAATATTTTACTTTTAACTTAATGTGGTGACAAATGATCTATAATAATTAATTAGCAGGATATTAAAATTTTAAAAGAAGATTAAATAGGAAAATCTTACATATGTGTGGATAAACAATAAAGAACATTCTCGATTTCAAAAATAAACAATTTCAACTGTGCCAAGTACTGTTAGTTCTTAGCTAAATAAGTTTTATTAAAACAATTTTTTTATTTTGTAATTGAAATTGAAGTTGATGGTTGATTTGTGGGTGGTTAATGATGACAATATATGCTTATATTTCAATTTCAGTGCATTTTTTCAAGGATTCAATTTCTTTTTTGTTCTTCAGCGGAACTCCTTGATTTTCATCTTATTTGTGTTTTAAAAATATTTAAAAAAAATTAAAAAAATTATTTCAAATTAAATTTTTTTAGTGTTTCCATATCATTTTAATATGTTGATATTTTGATATAGCCCCAAAACAAGTCTGACAAGGTAGCAAATAACATCACTAATAAGACCAACTATCAAATTATCACCCGTTGATATGGAATATTACAATCCATTCCCTTTAAAGAGCCCGACAACCCCATCGGTACAACTGGTCAGTCAGTAAGTTTGGTTCTAAAACCAAATATAATAGTCTGACTCAACCTATTATATATTATCTACTTTAACGCATAGATCTCATGATTTGTTCTTACAAAACACATTTAATAAGTTAATAACCAACACCACTAACTAATAAGATGAATTATCAAATCCTTACTCCCTGAAATAAGATATTCCATGGTTTCTGTTATAGCTTAGAAGGATGGTTTGACAAGAACTTGATTCCACGTTTTTTTCATCCCTTGTTGTAGATTATGTATACTGGAATCTAATCCAAGGGCTCCTTTCATTTTTGTAGTTGTGATAGATATTAATTTTACTTTTGAATTAATGTTAAAATAGTCAATATTATTAATTCATATTATTTTTCATGTATTTTAAATAGTATAATTGAATTTAATTATATAATTTAATATTGTATTCCAAACATAAAAATTATAATAGATTATTAATTGAATTCAGTTTCATGTAATGTGATTCACTTCTAAGTAGATTGTATAATGTATTTAGATAATAATAATTTATTTAGAATTGTAATATATTATGAATTAAATTTAAATTATATGTAGAATTAAAACCAAATTTATATGTGATCATTATCTCTTCGCTAAGAAGAACGAATCAAATCAGATGGTTTACATAAATGAGAAATCTTGAAAACGGAAAGAAAGGAAGGAAGAAGGCAAGCATATGGGTGGTTTTCTCAACAAGCAACACGCCACGAGCAATCCTAGTTAGAAGCAACCGGAGAATATCAATTTATAGTTTCAAAAAATGTGTAGCCAAAAACCCACCATAGAAAGAAAGGTAAAAAGATAAAAGAAAAAGATATCACCGCTTGCTTTTGATGAAACTATTTTTAATGTTATTAGATTGTTTTTGATGTGTTAATGTTAAAAATAAATTTTAAAAAATAAAAATAATATTATTTTAATATATTTAAAAAAATACTTTAAAAATCAATATTTCTTATACTCCTAAACATTTACTATATCATTTGGACTTAACATAAGCTATAAATAAACTTGAGATTTTAAAATGATTTTAATTTGTCAATGTTAAAAATAAAAAAAATATTTTAATATATTTTCAAGTGAAATAATATTTTAAAAAATACACAACTTGTTTGGTATTATGATCCAACTGTTTTTTTGAAATCTTTTGAATTTTTTTTTAGCTACAAATTATTATTTTTTTAGTGTTATTGGATTGTTTTGATGTATTAATATCAAAAAAAAATTTTAAAAATAAAAAAAATATTTTAATATATTTTTAATTAAAAAATATTTAAAAATTAATTTTTATCACTGACAAACATGTACTACACTACAATCTCAAACACACGTTTAGATTAAACACAAGCTATAAATAAACTTAAGATTTTAAGTTTTTTTTTTTTTTTTTTTTACCTGACGTCCATCAAAACCATATTTTTACATAGTTAAAAGTTGAAGTTAGAAAATGAAGGTGTCCAAGAAAATATTTTTTATATCACCTCTTTTTTTTTATCGAAATTATTTTTAATGTTGTTGGATCATTTTAATGCATTAATATTAAAAATATATTTTAAAAATAAAAAATATATTATTTTAATATATTTTAAAAAAAATATACTTTAAAAATTAATTTTTATCACACTCTCAAATATTTATTATATCATTTAGACTTAACATAAGCTATAAATAAACTTGAGATTTTAAGATGATTTTGACCTGTTAATGTTAAAAATAAAAAATTATTTTAATATGTTTTTAAGTAAAATAATATTTTAAAAAGCACACTACTTATTTGGCATTATGATCTAACTGTTCTTTTGAAATTTTTTGAATTTCTTTTTTAGTTATAAATTATTATTTTTTTAATGTTATTGAATTGTTTTGATGTATTAATATCAAAAATAAATTTTAAAAATAAAAAATATATATATTATTTTAATGTATTTTCAATCAAAAAAACATTTAAAAATTAATTTTTATCACACTCACAAATATATACTACACCACAATCTCAAACACACATTCAGATTAAACACAAGCTATAAATAAACTTAAGATTTTAAGATTTTTTTTTACTTGAACGTCCATCAAAACCATATTTTTACATAGTTAAAAGCTGAAGGTAGAAAATGAAGGTGTCAAAGAAGAAGATCTCTTTACCTAAAAGCTCAAAGTTGTTCATATAATATTAAAATCATATAGCTGCATGCAGACAGAGACAGGACGGTTGATTCACTCACAAAATCTGTGATTTTGAATTATTTAAATGCTTTTCCATTATAGAAAGCAACCCTTCACTCGATTTTGAGAGTTCCATGTCTCCATGCAGCAGCCTGGTTGGTGGCGAGGTCAAGACCTAGGCTGACCCAGTGAGTCTGCTCGAGTTAGCCCCTCCTGGCTGGGTCCCCCTCGACAGAAGAAGAGGTGGGTCCCCCTCTCCGGAGTTAGGCCGACCCAGAAATATACACCGGAATACATAAATATGTAAATCCTCCTGTAAAAGCATGATATATATTAAATTTTAATTCTGTTTTAATCATTTAGAGAGAGATAGAAATGAAAATAAATATGTTAAATAGATAAAAATATGGTGTTAACTCTTCGTGAATTGCTATCCATTTTATAATATAGTTTGCTGGTTAAATCATTCTTGATTGCAATTCAAAGTCTAATTGAGTATAAAATAGATAAAAATAAGATTTTTATGCTAAAACAAATACATCTATATGCTAAATTCTAAAGTCTTATTGATTTTCTTATAATTTTAAAAGTGTTTTGAAAAAATTTTAATTTTTTTTTGTTTTAAATTAATATTATCTTAGTGTTTTCATATCATTTTGATATGCTAATATAAAAAATAATTTTTTAAAAATAAAAAGAATATCATTTTAATATATTTTCAAATAAAAAACATTTTAAAAAGTAACCGCAACAATCTTATATGTTTGATATAATATATTAAAATATATTTTTTACTTTGATATGATATATTTACAAGATAAATTATTTTGTAAGTGAATTCAAGATTTGAACCGGAGAAATTAAAAAAGATAATAAAACCTGTTGATCATCGAATTAATCTCGCAAGATTTTCCAGGGAAATAAATAAGATGATCCATGTTTTCATCAAGCTGTTGGGCAGACTTTGGCATGAAGATCCATGATTGGCGACTTCATTCATGTTTACATATGGCACTATATTACGATCAGTTAATTTGAATATAAACCTGAATCGATTTAAAATAAGATTTGAGGATTGATTTCTAATTTTTTAAAATAATAAAAATATGTTGGTTTGACTAAAAAATTTAAAAACATCAACAACTTAATCATTAAATTTTAGTTTGAATTGATCGAATCAGGAGCCGGTCTAAGATTTAAGATTTTAATGGAATAAATTAGATTATTTTTTTATAATTGTGTTTCTTTAACACATATTAATTCTAACCTCAAGTTAGCAAGGATCATGCTTAACTTGACAGATAGTTTTAGATTTTATATCTATAATATATTTTTTTATTAATATGGATATTTAATTTAATTTATGTATATTTTAACTAATTTTATTAATTTTAAAATTATAAATCACATAAATTTTTAATAGCTTTAAAGTTAGTAAAATCTGACTAGTTGGAAGGATTACACATCTATGAATTTTAGTAAAGCGACACATCGTAAGATTCATAATTACTGTTCATTACAAAAATAATATTTTCTTTCTCCAAGCTTCTGAAAAGTAGGAAAAGGAGAATCCGAAAAGGCGACAATCCACCTGTCCTCATCTCATATATTCTGTCGGTGACCGACCTCTTGAAAAGCATGGAAAGTGGGGAAACGTCACCGTTAAACCATATGTGTACCACTGACAAGTAAAAAAAAGAATATAGTTGATAATTAAGGAGAGGAATAAATAAAGAATTGAATAAAAAAAAAATTATGACAAATAGCCTAAGGTTGATAGCCTTGGCTACCGTGCTTATTTGTTATTTTCACCTCCGACCAATCACCTTTTTTCTTGAAGCCAGCGTGCGTTGTCAGACTCTACTTGACCGAGTGGGAGTCACGTCATTGCCACGTGATAAATCACACTTTATACAAGGATGTTTTTATTAAACTGGGGGAGGCCAGGCTGCTTGACAGTAATTTATAAAATCGCTTGGATCTGATTTTATTTTAAATTACTTGAGTTATTAACTTGGTTAAATTTAAATGATGCAGTCAATTGATACGTGAATTAATTAATCCAATTATAGTTAACAAACCCGACCTGATTTATCAAGTTAATTGCTCAATTAAAAGTTTATTCTTTTTTTTTATTGGTTATTAATAACCCGACCTGAGTTAATAACAAGCAACAATTAAAAGTTTTTCTTTTACTTAACTCAATCTTAAGTGCTCAAGTCTATTATTATTTTTTTATTGATTATTAATTCATATCAAAATTCACTACATGAATACTAAAAAAAGGTTTTATTTTTGTAATGTAAAATTGAAAATCCGTTAATATATATATTCTATATTAAAAAATAAAAGTTATATTTTTTCAATATAGTATGAGAAACTTTTTTAGTTTAAATATTTTAATTTATTTTTTAAAAATAATATATTTTCAATGTGAGAATATAATACCAAATAAGAAGAGAGATTCATATAAAAAAAATGTCTAATCCTAGTCTTAAATGAGATGTAGCAATGAGAGGGTTGATATGTAAACATAAGTTTTATTTAAATATGCTTGAATTATATTTTTTGTATAAAATAAGAATGTATATAAGCTAATTTTGGTATTGTTTGGAATGAAATAAACTTATAATCATAGAATCAACTCCATTATAAATATATTATAAGCTCATGACCTTAATCCATTCCCATTTTGGATGGAACATATCTACTAGTTATTTGATTTTAGTTAGTAAGATAAATCTTCAACTAAAAAATAAATTCTAAAAACTAAAAAAAAAAAAAAGATATCCTACGCAATTTCAATAATTAGGCTTATTAATATTCCTAATATAGTAGATACTATTACACATACAATTATACTCAATTTGATTAAATTGTTTGATCTTAAAGGAATCCTTTATAATTTCGCACATGAGGGGTTAATTCTCGGTTTTTTTCACTATTAACTAAGTTTGAAATAGTCTTTTTTAGGTTAGTGTAAGGTAATCTATGCATTACTTAAGATAATTTTCTTTGTAAACATAAATATTCATATAAATAGACAAAAGAAAAGTCTATACATATAAATAGAAGGAAAAAAAGTCTATGAGATGGAAGAATAGTAAAAATGATTATGATATTAGGGAGTTGTAAAAAAAAAAAGGAAAGAGATTTTTTAGATATTTTTCCTCAGATTTGTTTTGCTTATTTCTATCTTCTTCTAATGAATATTCATTTTATATTGTCTTGATTGTTTTGTTCATTCAATTCCAATCTTAGAAGTCATAATTTGAATAAAAAATATTTATTTGTTTACTAAAATAGTAAAACAATATTAGGTTCTATAGAGTAATTCCCATTTCAATCGATTTTATTCAATTAAAAAATTAACCCAAAAGAAAATATTAATAAAAAATAAATTGCATGAATTTAGATCAATTAAAAACTTATATTTCTATGCGCTGATTTAGACTAAAGAATTCTCCAATTTAGATTGATTATTTCCATGTGAGATAATGCTAAATTAAATAAAAAAAATAGATAAGGGCTTACAAAAAATGAGAGTCTGGATAATATTTTCATCATAAGTGTGGGATCAAACTAGGTATATGTGATATATAATCATTATAAGCCAATTTTTCTTTATAAATGTTTATAAAATTTATTTTAAAATCCGACTAAACTCAAGATACAAATAATATATTTATATATAATAGTAGGCTAGTTATATATGAGCTAAAAGATATACTTAATTTGCCCTTTTATTACTAAGAATTGGGGCAGAAATTCCAATAATTTATTTTATTTTATTTGTAACCGTGAAATCAATTAAATATTAAATAAAACATTAAATCAAGTAAAATAATGAAGAGTTTGAATTCAAATAATGGTTCATAACAAAGAAAGAAATGGAAAAATAAAAAATTATATGAATTCACAAAAACTATATGAATAGGAGCTATAAAATAAATATCAGAATAGTTTTGATAATTCAATAATACTGTTACTTAAATTGGAAGCATTTGGCTGCATTACTTTGGCTCAATTAAAATATTATAGATGGAATAATTAGGTCATAATTTATTGCTTAGTTATATCATTAATTATTATTTTTTATGTTAGGAACTTATCATAAATCCATCATTTATGTCATTTTTGTTATTGTTGTTGGGCTTGCTTCATTGGAACTAGGGTTGGTGAAGGAATTACTGCGAGCCAAGTTTTAGAGGGCATTGCTAGGGAAAAATATGAGGTAATTTATTGCTTAATCAACTTTTATGGAAAGCTATAACAATTTATGAGATAGTTGTAGCACTAACACTTTTATTTGAGAATTTAATTAATTCTATATTTAATTTTTTTTAATATAATCCTATAAAAAATACATTTTTATTTTATTTTCTTGTACTTGGTGCTTGTTTTTCTTTCTAATTTTATCAAGATTTTACTCTTATAATTATTTATTGAATTTTATTTTTATTAGGATAATAACCCAACATGAAGGATTGATTGGGGGATGAGGAGTTAGTATACTAGTAGATTTGAGGTGGTAAAAAAAGTTTGAAGGACCAATAAAAAAATTTAAATAAAAAAATTAAGATGGTTTACTTTTTAGATTAACATACTTGCGTGTACTTACACTAATCTTACGGATTCTAAAGTTAATAGTTATGTAAGGCTCCAGTGATTTTAAAAAGACTTAAACTCGTTCCTATTAAAAAACATATTAAAGATCTAACTAATTAAACTGTAGTGTTTGCACCCCTAATATTTTTGTTTATGTATAATATAAGAGTATCTTCAATGACAAAAATCATTTAAAAGAGTTAAAATTAGTGATATGATTTTTTAAATAATATAAATATGATTTTTTTTTATGTTCACTCTAATAAAACAAAAGTTCTTTTTTAATATATTCAATATTAATAATTTGGCAGAATAAATCTTTAAATATTTTATTTTAATGTTGTCACTATTTTAATAGATATGTAAAAATAAGAAAAAATAATTTTAACTCTTTTTTTCTTCTGGCTCTTTCATTGGAGTCGTAAATAAAAAGAAAAAAATTAATTTTTTTTAGCTTTTTCTTCGGAGATGCTCCAATATAATAATTTCTTAATCTTAATAATTAGTACTAATACCATAATTATGCGTTCATTTCTTTCATTTTCATAGCAGGACCCCAGCTAGCTACCTCTGTTCCAAAAACAGCTAAAATTGAAACTTCTAGCCGTTAGGAGCCATTCCTTCAATATAATACCAGGTCGAGACAAAACCCATCAGAGAAATTCCCTCGGTGGCTGGTGCTTTGTCATTTCCTTGTTGGCTCCCCCCTCCGCAGAATTATGCAATCAGCATGTCAAATGCAAATAAATACCGAAAAGATATTTATGTAAAAAGTTTTGTTAAGAATGGATTTTTTTAGATGCCATGGAAGGAATCATGATAAATTTTTAATTTATATTTATTTAAATTTAGGTTAATTGGTTAATTAGTTTCTCATATCAGTCACTCATTTTGTAAAAAAAATCATAATATTATCAAAACTGTCAAAACCATTCTAAAATGAAATTTTTAAAATATAAAGATTCAACAATGATTTTATAGTTGTTTTAAAAAAAATAATTCTAAAAACTCATGTAAAAATTTTAAACGTAATCCAATAATTAAATAAAAAATAATAATTTTTTAAGTTATTATTTTAACCGGCATGATTGAACCTTCTAATTAGACCTAGACCTGTTTTATTGATCTATAAATATATTTATTAGGCTATCTAAATTATTTTAAAATTTTAATTGGAATCCGTGTATTTTAACTCATAAAATATATTTATTTTTTTATATATAAAATTATAATTTTTATGTGAAACTATCAACTAATAATACAACTATATCTAATCAAAAAAACATATTAAATATCATTATTTTAAAGCAAGATAGAAATATATTATTACATTTAATTTTTTTAGATAATATTACTCCTATGAAAATTTTAATTTAATATGATAATTGTTTTTTAAAAAAGACCCCTTCCCCCCTCTTTGAGTCTTTCACATTTCCAGTGTCAAAAACCGTCTGTCTCTCTGTCATCTCTTTCGTTCCCCCTCTTCGCCCTTTTCATTGTGAAAAACCATCTGTATCTTTGCTGTCTCTTTTGTATTTTGTTCCGACTCAACTAATAATACACATCACATTGAAAACACAGAGTTGTGGTATTTCTTGTGTGTTTCCTTTTTCAAATTGCACACTCCTATCTATTCCTATCCCTTTCCCCCCCTAAGAGGATAGCATATAAAAATCCCCTGTTTTTCAAATCCAATGATTTTGATCTTTCTACACTAATAAGTTTTGGTTTTACTTGTTTCCTTCAAAACCCATCAATTCGTTCTCTTTGGCAGTTAATTCTTTTCAATCGTAATAAAGTATCAATCTTTCTGTTCATCTCCACTTGCTCTGTTTCTTTAATTTCTCAAGAAAAAGGTGGATTCTTCTTGGCTATTGATTCTCTCTTTATTCACGTCCCAAAAGGGTATAAAAAAGTTTGTTTCTTTTACACTTTGGGTTTTGATTCATATTTATATTCTTTTTTCTCTCTCTCTTTTCCTTGTTGTATTGTTTTTCAGTTTTGAAATATACATGGGATTTTTGCATGTTTCTCTCCTACTATCATAAAAATCACGATCTCAGAATCGTGTCCCGTAAATCGCTAGTTTTTCGTTGATTTAGTGCATCCACTTGTCAAAAAACGTTGCCTTCCCTCTCTTTCTCATTAATAAAAAAAGGGAAAGAAACTGAGTTTTCAGTTACAGCAATAAACAAAAACCCTTCGATTTTACTTGCGTTGTCTTCTTCTCTTCTGTTTGAGTTCTTTCTTTTTTTTTTTACTTAGAAACCAAAACTAAAAATGGGCACCTGTTGGTTTCTCAAATTGGCTTTGGTTTTAGGCCTTTTAGGGAATTGTGTTGATGGTCTTGGTGTTAATTGGGGAACTATGGCTATACGTAAATTGCCACCAGAAACAGTTGTTCAAATGTTGAAGGATAATGGGATCCAAAAAGTGAAGCTTTTTGATGCAGACCAAAATACAATGACTTCACTCGCTGGTACTGGCATTGAAGTTATGGTTGCTATTCCTAATGACCAGCTTGCTGTGATGGGTGATTATAATCGTGCTAAAGATTGGGTAAAGAGGAATGTAACTCGTTATGATTTTAACGGAGGAGTTACCATCAAGTAAGTTCAGAGTTTTCTCTCTCTGTTTTTTTTTTTTTTTTTGGATTTTTGATTGATTGGTTCTGAATTTGTGTTTCTATCTCAAGATAAACAATGGAGTTTAAATCGATGGAAGTAATCCATATCCAAGTTAGGATTGCAATATGGTGGCATGATTATCTTGGTTGGTATTGAACTTCATAATTTCCTGGAAGCTGATCTAGCTGTTCCATCTTGTGTGTAGGAAAATTGTCAATTTCAATTATTTGGCTCGAGAAGCTATTGTCCTGGAGTAGTTTCCGTCTATGAAGTTAATTTCTTTTGTCCAAGTAAAATCTTTCTGTTAATTAGGTAAAATTTGTTTGCCTTTTCTTAATAAACTGGTAATCATGACCTCCCAAGGCATCATTAACGCAGTTGAGAAGTTGGTGCTCTCTAGGAGTTGACTTTAAATCGATTTCTCAAGTTCAAATCTGTGATCAAGAAATTTAAAAATTTTGGTTTGGAGTAAGAGTTGTGATTATTGTTTTGGATATCTTTTGATAATTCTATTGATTTTGGATGAAGTTATGGCCTTATTGTTATACTTTATTACGCGTTTGTATGAGAGTTTCAGCTTCTCTTATCCCCATCCAAAGTTGGGAAAAGAAAAGCTTGCGTAATATTCTTGATGTGTCAAGATTCAACTATTAAATATATAATATGGCCTCACAGTTGGACTTGCTAAAATGCTGGCTTGGTTCTTGAATCTTCCATAAGATGGCAGATGGGATTTTTTAATTGGAGAAGCTAACAGCCTGGTAGGTATTAATGCGATGCGATGCGTTTGAGTTTTACTTCTTACTAAAAAAGGCAGGCATTCCATTTTTTTAATATATACTCAGAGCTAAACCTGCGTATCTATTCTGTAGAATATGGTAGCATATGCTTAGAGTTTCTAGGAAAATAAACTGGGAGATTAGGGTTTGGATTCTTACCAAGCACTCCTCCGACTTTTATCTGTATGAACTTTTGGTTTCCTTTTCGTACGTGTTCAAAAACCTATTGGAGAATCATATTCTCGGTGGCATGCTTTTTTGAGAGAACTTTGTATCGGAAAGGAGAAAAAGATGGCAAGCTTGCCCACTCCAAAAGCCAATTGACATGGGATACAAGTGGCACAAAAGAATTAAATGTTCTGCAAGACTTGTTTGCACAATTTCTCCATATCCAATGCTTGATGAGACGTGGGAATTAAATTGAAAGGAGTCCGTAGTAGAGTTCCTCAACTTAATGCCCTGTTTGCTACTCAAGTTCATTGTAGTTCTTATTTAAAATTCTACCTTACATTTTCTATTCTTGTGATCAATTTCGAGAAACAGAAAATAGAATATCCATTATTTTCCTTCAGGAAATTCCTTTTCTGAATGATTTGCTGTTTTGACATTCATAATTTGTGCTCTATTTTCTGTGAGAATGCATCTGGAGCTGCGTATTAGAGCTTCAGAACATAGTGCTTTGTTTCTTAATTCCATATCGATACTTGGTTGAAAAATTCAACTTTACATTTCTATCTTCTTAAAACTACAAGAGATGGAACAGTACTTGTCCCTTGTGTGTGTGGTGTGTTTTGTTTGAATTCTATATCTACATTCAATGGATTGTCTGTTAAATGGAGGAATTATGCAAATTCAGAAACCCATTATCTCATTTCATAGCGTATAAATTGGAAGGTTTACATTCATTATATGGTTTTAAATACATTCTATGTTGCTGTTGTCCGGTGTTGTTGAGAACGAGAACTCACCATTAACTTCTGCATTCCTTTATATATTTGCTGTCTTTTCACAGGTATGTAGCAATTGGTAACGAGCCTTTTCTCAAATCCTACAATGGTTCATTCTTAAACACCACCTTCCCAGCACTTCGGAACATACAAAATGCCCTCAATGATGCTGGGGTTGGAGACTCCATAAAGGCCACCGTACCCCTTAATGCTGACGTCTACAACTCCCCAGACGACCAAGCCTATCCATCTTCTGGAAGATTCCGCAGTGATATTAATGACATTATGACCGAGATTGTTCAGTTTTTGGGACAGAACAACGCACCTTTCACTGTGAACATCTATCCTTTCTTGAGTCTTTATGGGAATGACGATTTCCCATTTGATTATGCTTTCTTTGACGGGGCTCCTCAGCCTGTTGTAGATAGAGGTACCGGGATTCAGTACACCAATGTTTTTGATGCTAACTTCGACACCTTGGTCTCAGCCCTGAAAGCAGCTGGCCATGGGGATATGCCCATTGTAGTAGGTGAGGTTGGCTGGCCAACCGATGGGGACAAGAATGCCAACACAGGTAATGCTATTAGATTTTACAACGGGCTTTTACCACGACTTGCAGGCAACAGAGGCACCCCACTTCGACCTGGCTACATAGAAGTCTACTTGTTTGGTCTTCTTGACGAGGATGCCAAGAGCATCGCTCCTGGGAATTTTGAGCGCCATTGGGGAATCTTTCGATATGATGGGCAGCCTAAGTTTCCGATGGATCTTTCCGGTCAGGTTGCAAACAAGTGGCTAGTGGCTGCGCAGAATGTTCAATATCTACCGTCAAAATGGTGCATGTTTAATCCAAACGCCAAAGATCTTAGCAAGCTTGCAGATAACATAAATTATGCTTGCTCCCGTTCAGATTGCACGGCTCTTGGATATGGCTCTTCCTGTAATGGCCTGGACACCAATGGGAATGCTTCATATGCATTCAATATGTACTACCAGGTGCAAAACCAGGATGAACTCGCCTGTAATTTCGAGGGCCTGGCCATGGTTACTGAACAGAATATTTCTCAAGGGAACTGCAATTTCATCATCCAGATAGTAGCTTCATCTTCCTCCTCTGTTTCCCTGTCATTGATGTGTTCTGTATTTGTAACAGCCTTGTTAACATCCCTTTTTCTATAGATTGATTTTTGTAGATACCTTGGACATCTATTGCTCTTGGCTTTTTTGACATTGGTTACTCTGTCAATTCATTTAATAAATCTCCACTGTTGCTTTGATTAACTGTTCGAACTTGTTGCCTGATCATCATTCATTCACATGGTTTTGCAGAATGGTCCTGCTGACTGGGAAACCTGGATAACAGATACTTGCAAAATCATTATAGCCATCACCCTCTTGAAAGCCCTGCTTGCTTTAATCAATTATCCTGAGAAGATGGCATGCATATATATATATATATATAGATGCCATCCGTACCTCATTCCTTGCAGCAATTTGGACGATGGATGCATGGCACCATCGAGACAATTACCAACACAAAAAAAAAAAAAACAATCATATAGAAATAGGAACAAGTTAGATTAGATTGGAATAATGTCAACAACAAATAGTAATTCATGTGATTTTCTCTCAATTAATGGGGTGGTCCCATAAAAAAAGAAGAAGAAGAAGCAAGCAACCAGTATTCAAAAAAGCCTCTCAACTGCGGACCCTTTAATCTCCTACCAGCACAGCACACCCACTTGTGCCTTCTCTCTTGGATGTGATATGTCCCTCGGTAGCCCCAGCTAGCCAGCCCAGCCGCACTCTCTTTTATTCCCTTATATGGAAAGCTTGTAATGTTATCATAAATATGATATTTAACTTATAAAACACCTTAATTCAATTCAAATCCCAGTTATTGCCGATTAAAAACTTTTCATTATTATGAATGTTTAGAAATCTGGTAGCAGTTTTTAACTCACTCTGAAATATATTGAAATAATATTTTTTTAGAAACATAGTTACCGATCACAAGATATGATTTAAAATGTTGATGGTTGGAATCTTTAATCATTTGCTTTCAACTCACGGATCGAGGGATTGATTTATGAACCAATTCTATTGGGTTTTTTTTTAATAGTAAAATAACATCATTTTGAATAAAAAAATTAAGAAATTGATGATCGAGTCTCACTCAAGTTTTGACTAAGTCTTACTTGAATTTTGACTAAATTACTCGAGTCACAAGTTAACCTATCAAGTCACTTGAATTTAATGGGGTCAACTCTCTAAATAATTCAAAAGCAAAATCAGCCTAGGCAAGGTCTCGAGTCATCAAGTCACTAGGTAGGCCTATCGAAACAAGTTTGATAACTATGCTAATAATATCTCTTATCTTTCACCTATATGCATGTTTCATCCTTAATTGAACTTGTTCTCTCCTAATCATGCGCTTTCAAAAATATATAGGTGCTTTATAATGAGTTTAAAAGTTTTGTCATTATTTGCAGTTGTGATGTAACTTTTAAGAAGTCATGTTATTTTTTATATTCTTGAAAATCTTTTTGAAATTCAAGTGTTCATAATAATTTATTCTATTGTTTTTTAACTTTAAAGAAGGGTAGATATCTTTCTCCTAGATTATATATGAATTTGTTTAGAAAAATTATCTTTCTAAGAGGCATTCAACATCTTTCACTATGGTTAGGTTAAACATATTTGCAATCCCTTACAATATTTCTAGGTTGGGCTCTATGTACTAAAGACGTTATAATACAAACCCAAATAATTCAAGGCCTTTCCAAAGATGATAAATGTCTTAGGGTGGTGAAGATGGACTAGTGGACTTAGAGATCACTAAAAATTACTATCACCTATAAAACAAGTCTCGTGTTAGGCTTAGATGACCCTTTGATACTAAAACTAGCACAAATATAAGAGGAATAGAGCCTTAAAAGCTGTGTAGCGTATATGTTTGCAAAAAATATAATCAAATATATGATAAAAGTAAGCATTGATAAACTTGGAAATTAGAACTCATGGAATCAAAACATGCCTTGCCTGGTAGTTATATACTCATAAACCACGTCAACTTTCATAAAGATAAAGGCAAATGAGAAAAATAATATGATACCTGATTCATTGACAATCATTTATGGTAATGACTCTTAACTATTGTTAGTTCATTATTGAGTGAAAATAATATTGTTGTGTGGTTTATCCTTTAGATATAGGCATCTTTAACATTGTGTCATGGGTCTAGTTATAACATGAGAATATAAGAGTATTTAATGCCAAGTATTAACTATAATGAGAGTAGTTAGAGTAATTTATGGTAGAGATTTTTTTATTCGATCTTGTTTATCAAACTTATATTATCTTAGACTTGATTAATTGTTTAATTCAAGTATTTTAAATTTAATATATTTGTCATATTATATTAAACTTAGCATATGAACAAGACCAATCTTACATGTTTATTATATTCAAGTTATTTTAAATAGAATAAATATGTTTACATCCAAGCTTGTGCCATGAGTAACTTTGTCCCTTTGCCAGGGTGCTTTCCCTTATTATTAGGCTGTGAAAAGATCTCAGATCTATTTTAAAGACCAGAGATTTATGAATAAGTTGGGTCAATTGTGCTTATTGGAAGTTATGTCACCTGTCTTAGATCTAGTGAAGCATTGAACTAAATGATGTGCCCGAGCTCAAAAAAACATGGAGTCTGTACTTGAGCTTCAGACCCCGAGAATATTTAATGGATGAAATATTATCAGAGCTGCATAGTGCCATTACATTCTTTGAACAAGTTTTGCTTTCTTTTCTTTTATCTTTCTTTTCCTTTCCTTTTTCAACAAGCTTCGTGCCATTTATTGGCGTGTGGCATTACAAAAGACAATCATCAACTAAAAGCAATCATAACCAGATAACATGCCTGGTTCCACTTTCTTTTTATTTTTTTTCCAAAAAAGAGGAGGGTTGAAAGAACTGATAGTTTGGAATATTTCCATGGCAGAGAATTGGGAATTAGGAATTAGGAATTAGGATTTTTTCCCGTGATGGGAATGAATGAAAGATCAGATTTCCCTGTGTTCAAATGTCTTCCATTGTCATCAAATGCGATGTGATGTTATGTTCTTGGGGAGGATAGGTAAGAGATTCGCCTTTTATTTCAATTTTTGTCAAAAGAAAAATAAAAGTTTATTCTTTTACTTATTTTGCAATTTCATTAAATAAAACCACAACGCAATTGAAAACAAAATATTCTTCCTAACATTTTTAACCGATTTAGTATGGAGATTAAGTTGCCATTCCATCGGAAAGAGATGTGATGAATCTTGAATGAAGACTCTAAGCTACTAGCTAATCCTCCATGCATGATAAAGCCAATTTCGCTTCTTCAAAGTAAATGGAAAATCAGATCTTGGTGCGTGAGTTTGAGAGCAAATTACAGTGGAATAGCATTCAATCTGGTATTCAAGGAGGGAGATTCTAAAAGAGAAGACAACTCAAGGTGTCATTTCTTGATTTTATTTTTTATTTTCTTTGATGGGACACTATTCTTATTGACAATGGAGAAAAGGGAAAAAAAAATTACAAAGTTATAAGCCTTCTTGGCTATCCAACCATACCATTTCTTGAAATTTAGAGAACAATAAATGGCCTTCAAATGCAATTTTCCCATTCTAGTGGGGACTTGTGGTATGGTGTGTGCTTGGAGGGATGTTCATTTAACTATCACGGAATAGTCATAACTATTTCCCAAAGTTTCTCAACATCTCTGCCCAATGGTGTAAGGTTATCTCTCCGTTTAAGAAAAGATATATATATATATATATATATATATATATATATATATATATATATATATATATATATATTGTTTGATACAATTTATTGGCACAATTGTTCAATTTTCTTGCCCAAAGACGAAGTCTATTGCTTGTTCTTGCACGAAATATCATGTTTGAAAATAAAAATAAAAAAATATCATGTTCGAATACAGCATTTACTTAACTTGTATGTTTTAATGCCCCCTAACACCCTCCGACTCTCTATTTTATTTCTTAATAAAATAAAATAAGAGTTTGAGATCCTGCCCTTGCTCCTAAAAAAAAAAAAAAGTTCAGAGAGGCTCAGGTGATGATCCTGATCATCGACCAAGAACCTGTCATTTGAAACCAGCCGATGACAAAGACACAAGAGAAACAAAAGATTAAAAAGAAAAACCAATATTATAGCCTACTACCTCTGGCTAATTAAGATTTGAGCGTGGGCGTATGGGGTCGAGGAGGGGAACCTACAGGCTACAGGATTTTCACATGGAGGGAGTTCAAGGACCCGGAAAGATAAAATGGGCTGTGACTGGAGCAGAAAAGGGTAAAGAATCTCCTCAAAACGTTACCCATTTTCATGATAACCGAAGCAGCCAATTCAAACTTCAAAGGGATAATGAAAGGTCACGTGCATGCTGAAATCAACCATCTTATCTCCTTGAGATAGTGCCAAGATTTGCATGATACAAAATAATAATGTTAGATTCCTTTTCTAAACCTTTTATAGATTATAGACACTTGGATTATGCTGTCTTGATCATCATGATTTTTTGTCTAATAAAGAATAGCATTCTCCATACAATGCTAGTTGTGGTGTGGCATTCAGCGAGGGGAGGGAATCTATAGCATTTGAGAAAAAGATAGCCAAATAGTCTACCTCCTCCATTAAGAACCCTCTGGTTTTGCAGATAAATTCAATGTCATCAAACTGTAATCGAAGAGAAAAGAGAGAATTTAAAATTAGCATTTTGAAGATCTAGTCAGGTGCCGATTCCAAGTTTTCGAAAGAGAGAAAAGGGTTATGGAAAGCAATTTGTGCCAAATAGCAAGGGAATCCCATATCACATCAAGTACTCCTTTCTGTGTAGAAACTAATTCTCAACAAATAATTCGGAATTCACTGCATTACCAGCTAAGAACTTGATCCAGCTTCTATGGGACTACAAGCTTTTAGTATACATTGGAAAGGGGGATTTGGAAGTTAATTACTGTTGCTGACTAGGTATTGAAGACAGCAGAGTTGGCCATTCTCATCTCCATTACCTTCTTATGAGAGTTGGAGTGCAAATAGCTCACAAAAGTAGGGCTCTTTGCTGGCCTGTACTCCGGCAGTAACCTGCCTGACTTGTATCTTACTCCACATGCATTGCAGAGTGTTTTTGGACCCAACGGTCCTGCCCTCCATTGTGGGGTCCTTTGTGCAAGGCAATGGGTGCACCTCCTTGGTTGCTGCTGTCCATTGTCGTTCTCCAAACTCCCTATACTGTCCTTACTACTGCTACTCCCTACTTCTACTACCTTTCCTAGGTCCTCCTCACCATCACCTTCCACTCCTGATTTTTCTTGTACCTCACCATCCATGCCTCTGTTGTCGCTACCATCTTTTATGGGCGTAATGAGTTCACTATCAGCTAACCAATGCGTTTGCTGGAGCAAAGGAGGGTCTGAGCATGCCAAATTGAAGGCTTGGTTGGTATAACACCAGCTAGTTAATGGGTTTCTGCTTCTGTCACCAGGAGTCCTTCTCCTCTTGCTTCTTGCCTTTCCTGGGATTGCAAGTTTCTTCAAGGAAGATGGGTTTTCTTGGTCTTGGGGTTTCTGTTGCAAGGGTTTTGGGGGGTTTTCTTCTGTGTTTGTCTTTTGAGCATCAATTGCTGGTGCTGGGAGGCAGTTTCCTGTGCTTGATAAGCAGTCTTCTACAAATACTGACAGCCATTCCATACTAAAATCAACTTCCTGTACCAAGGCAAAAAAAATTGGCCTTAATGAACTGGGTTTCTGAAGAACAAAGTAGAATCTTTAAAACCATAGAATAGCACGGACAGAAACTGATAAAACCCAGCAAAGATTGTCACTTTCCAAGTTCGTTTGAAAACATAAAGTAGTTCAAAGAAATATGCAGACAAAATATAGCAAAAGAAGCAGAAACCAGAGGCTTAAGAAGCAAGAACTAGAAGAAAGAACTGAACACAGAAGGTACAAAAAAAAAAAGAACTATTTTGCAGCACCAACTTCGCTAAACCCTTGAGAGCTGAGGATAACTCTAAAAGGTTTAAAAACTGTGCATAAAAAAGACATGAAAGAAACTGAAGAAGACCCACCGTGTTTTGAGCAGAGAAGAGGTCATCAAGAGGACTATTACTAGCGGCGACGGCAGTAAGCTTAGAGCAAGGAGGAGGGGAAGCAAGGACAAGCTCTTGCTGGTGATGATACTCACCGGAAACTGTCACATTCCGGCAAAAATCCATGGCCAAGAAAGGGAAATTAATGTTTGAAAAGAACAAAAAGCACAAGGAGAAAGTGCGAGAGAAAGTGAGGGAAAAGGAAAGAAAGAAAAAGGGAAATGGCGCAGTGTCTCAACGAGAGTAGCCCTTTTATGGCCTGAGTTTTCTGTCGGCATATAAAGCTAAAGAAACAATCAAAGTTACAAACTAGCAGTAGTTTTTTTTTTTAAATTAACACAGTAAACTTAAAATTTTAAAAGAATAATACTGCTCGAAAAAAAAACATGATGAAATAGTATACTTTAACCGTATTATATTTCAAAAAACACGATATTCTATAAATACTACAGCTCTGAAATGCGACAACTTAAAAGCTTGGTGTTGAAATGGGAGGTGTAAGACAAAACGAAAAGGAAGTATGGTCTCCACTCTACCCCAGCACTAGACATTAGCAAATTCCTGACATTTGCTACAGCAACAAGAAGACGAGGACATGCCCTGAGCTAATTAAGGACGTTCTTGGGCAAGTTCCAAATAACATTATGTCTTGACTGCACAGTTGCCAGCCCGATGCTCCGGTATCTAAGAATTGGATAAGAAATTACACAAAATACCACTGCTTCTCAATTTATCTGATTCCTAGAATTACTTGGGTAAAAGGGTAAATGAGGAGTTGCTGGCCTTGAGTTGAAAGGAAGAGCTTGATGTTGAAATGGGAGGCTATGGGTTTGTACGAGATTTAGCAACAGACAAGATGAAAAGAAAGTATGGTCTCCGGTGATTATGGACAGGGAGGATGGAAAATAGATGATTCTTTTTGTTGAAATGAAGTTGTTCATTAATTTCATTAAAAATTCATTATGTCGTGGTTTTTAACTGTGATATTTAGTTAAATATCATGTTTTTAAACTGTAATTTTAATTAAATGTTATGATTTTGAAACGTAATATTTTAAAAGTGTGCTATTTATTTTTATTATGTAAATCTTATATTTATTATGTTAATTGCTCCATTTATCCTTGTAAACCACATACTTATTTTTCTTTTCCTTTATTTATTTTTATTTTAAAATACTTATTACTAGTAGTTTGTTCAAAAATTAATATTAAAGAATTTATATGTGGTGCTTAAAATGCTAGTGTGAGGTTCTAAAATAAATTTTATCTCAAGCATTATAATATTTTTTATTTTTATTTTTAATTTAAGTCCTATGATTCCAGGTTATATTGGAAAAAATATAAATAATAATATATTTTTTTTGGAGGGTGTGTGAATTTTTTTAATCTTAAAGATGGTGAAGAAGTGTAGCTAAGTAGATATTATTCTGAAGTAAATGTATGTCTGTTAATATCCTGAAGTCTTTCTCTCTTTCTCTCTCTCTAGAAAAGATAATAGAACTGAAATTTTTGGCAAACAGCTCTCTAAAAAAAATAAAAAGATTGGCAAGTATAGCAGATAAATCTCGTAGATTTACCTAAAAAATTATGAGAATTGGAACCTAACTCAAGTCGGATTTTTAATTGAACCAGATAATATTAACATGGTGAAACTTAGTTGACTTAGCCAGGTTTTTAGTGATCTTTGACAAATTACAAACTAAGTTAGGTCAATATTAAGGAAATTTACAAGTGAGCTAGTAGCTCAACTAGCAATAATCAAGTGATAAGGAGTCAACTAGAAGAAGAGAACATCCATGATTTGCATCCTACCACTTGCATTTCACAATCCACATGTAAGTGTATAATCTATTAGGACTTTGAGTTAACGGGCTCTTCCTCATAACTTGGTTCTTGAAAGTGGTCACCCACTTATGGGTTGAGCCTAGAAATGTATTCATGATATCAAAAAAATTAAGAAATTTTAATAAAACGATATAGTTTTAATATAAAAAAAATAGTTAATCCAATGAATTGTGGATTGAACAATAACTTAGTAACTCAAGCTATTTTACGAGTACTATTTAGGGCAAGTTCTACTAGTATTAATCAAAGCTAATTGTGGTTTGAGAAAGAACTATAGACACTTATTCATTTCCAATGTTTACTGAAACAATGTAATGGCTTCTTTTCCTCTGCTAACAAAAAGCAAAGGCCTTGGCTTTTAAGATATTTAAGTATTTTTTCAAGACTCGTTAGTCATTAAATGATTGATTAGGGGTTTGTGTTTTTTTTTTAAAAAAAATTTAAGTATAGTAAAATAACCTAATTTCCCTTCAAATTGAGGTTCATCAAAATGGCAAACAGGGGTAGTGATGTCTTTACATATATTTTTTAAAATGCAATAAAATGACAAGTTTACACTTGGAATCAAAAAAATTAAATCATTTGTCTAGGGGTCTTTTGTTCCTTTTTCTCTGGTTTTATTGTTATTATCAAGTTCATCAAGGGTATTTTGATCTTTTATCAAGCTTGAATTGTTAATTAAATTGAGTTTACTCTGGTTTTATTGTTATTATCAAGTTCATCAAGGGTATTTTGGTCTTTTATCAAGCTTGAATTGTTAATTAAATTGAAAAATATGTTAGTGCCCGTGCATTTTGGGTAATGCATGCAGTGCCTTTAAGTGACAAAAAATATCTTTTTTGTCATGTCATCGAAAGCGCTAACATATGCTCTTTCTCATGGTGTGATGCGTGTCGGTGGTAGTGAAACAATTTGTCGTCAATGAGTTTTTTTTTCTCTCTTCTCCTCTGAAAATTATAGGTTGGTCATCTTTGTTGTTGATGTTTTAACTTAAGTTCTTATTTTTTTTTATTTTTGTTTTTTGTTCCTAGCTTTTTTATCAAAGTTTTATTTGTTTTTAATTTTATCAATCAATTTCAATTGAACACATATTTTTTTTCAAGATGGTTCTTATTCTTTTGATTTCTAATTTTCTTTTCTTAGCCCTTTTGACAAACCTATATTGGTTTTCAATTTCATCATTCAATTCAAAATTATGGTATTATATTTTTCAATTTTGTCCTCATTGTTTTGATTTCAGAATTTTTTCTTGACCTTTTTTTATAAAAGTTTTATTTGATTTCAATTTCACCTTTAATCTAAATTTATGATATATTATTTTTATCAATTTGGTCCTCATTTTTTCTTCTTTTTCAATTTATGCCATAGTGGACTTCAATAGATTAGGGAGATTGAGCATCTTAAAATGGCATTAGCAGAAGATGAGATTTCTTATCATGGAAGTGTTGGGGATGTTGGTCCATCCAAAAGCGTCTCAGGTCCATCCACGAGCTGGGGTGATATTGGTCCTCCTCACACCTACATGGATGTTACATGCTAGGGTGATGCTTTAAACCTATCCACAAGTGCTCTAGGCCTTTTCACCAGTTGGGGCGGTTATTAAACATAGTTACATGTTATTATATGTTATGAATTATGAATAGATGCATAGTTAGTTTAATTTTAATAAAATGATATGTTAATTGTAGGTATAATTTTGTTACTTTCGATTGACGATGTGATGTGTTGTTTATGTGAATTATATTTTGATGCTAGAAAATTAGTTATTTGAATTGTGTGAATTGTGGTTTTTTTAGCAGGGAGTTAATGGCAGAAAAAACTATCATTAAATGTGTATCTTAGTTAAGTCGCAGATAATATTTACAACTTGAGTATTATAATTGAAATTTTTGAACCTCGAGACACAAACAATGAATACAACTCTCATGTCACATATATTACTCTCATGTTACAAATGTTATCTGTGATTCTATCAAATATGCTTGTTTCCTAAATATGTTTTTGCTCATGTTAGTTCACCAAAAGGTTTTTTTTACCGTGCTAAGTTACCAAAAAAAAAACTCAAATTTTCTTAGCCACACCGACCAGGTGAATCAAAAGTTTCATTGCAAGCCTGTCATGAACTGGAATCTAGAGAGAGAGAGAGAGAGAGAGCTTTAAACTTATGACCAGCTTCTTCTTCTTTTAACCATTAATGGGTTATGACCAACTGGATCAAGAGATTCTACAAATGCTTATGATATTAGTTAGCTTATGCTGATCTTTCCGTGCTAGGTATGAAAATTGAATTGAGTTCCTACCTGATTATATTGACAAGCAAGCCAGGGTAACCTAATCCTCTTCACCATCAAACACATTCAGCCCTGTTCTTTAGGTGTGCAAATAGATAAATACTCGTGTTCTTCACACACACACACGCGCCACCAGGATGCAGTCTGCTGCACCCAAAGACATATTTTTGTGTGGAAAACTTGTGAGATGATTGTTTATTTCTAGTTTTCAAAATGGTTTGAATTTGATCCTCTGAGTAGGACCCAAGCCAATGCTTGGTATATTACTTAATAAATACTTCAACATCTTTTCTCCCAACTGCTGCTACAGTAACAGTGAAATTTCCGGGATCGAAGAGTATTTATTAGTATGGTAGTGGTTATAATTTTATTTTTTAAAAAATATATTAAAATAATATTTTTTTTTATTTTTAAAAATTAATTTTTAAAATCAATATATTAAAATAATTTATTTTAAAAATACAGCTTTTGTGAAGTCTTAGCTCACACAAAATTTGACCCCACCTGGTTAATATTCTTTGCAATGAGTTGGAGCATGTCGCCATCAAGTCTTAGCTCAGCCGTAGCGACCCACAGTGAATTTCAGCTCACCCAACGCACTGACCATCTTCATGAGCTGTGATGCAGGATTTTTTTTAATAGTTTTTGTTTATTTTTTTAAATTAAAAATAATTTTAAAAAACATAAATGAAAGCTGTATCATACACCCCCAAATTCAGCTCTACTGAATTTCTTCTCATATCCTTACTTTTTCCTTGCCATGATCTTGACTTGGCAATTGGCATGTTCTATATTTGCTTAATTTCCCTACTGCTAAATTACCTCATACCATGGAACCAAGAGAGTTTTTGGACAACCAAGGGAGTTTCATAAAATGATGGGTTCTTTTTTTATGGTCAAATAGTAACTATGTTTAAAATTGATTTTTTACTTAAAAATATATTAAAAAATTCCTGCACTTATTCGAAAGGAGTTACTTGCTAATTTAGCATCGTGGTAATTTATTCTTTTTAAATTATTATTTTTATTGAAAAAATTTAAATTAATATTTTTTTAGGTTTTTTATGGTATTGATAAGCTAATATTAAAAATTAAATATATATATATATATAAAAAAAGAAAATATAATTTTAATTATAAAATATTTTAAAAAAACATCTTGCATTATATTTCTAAATACATTTAATTTTTGTGTTTCATATTGTTTTGATATTCTAATATCAAAAATATTTTTTAAAAAATAAAAAATAATTATTTTGATATATTTTTAAGTAAAAAATACTTTAAAAAAAACAACCCGTGAAACTTTAAATGTTTTTTTTTCTAATTTAATATATTTTTTAAAAAAAAACTCTAAAACTTTGGGTGCTTTTTCCTGGTTTTGACTGCGACTTTACACAGGGCAGCGTCACTGTGAGAGTAATGGCAGTAGGCACCAACAACATGCTTACCCCCACACTGAGGTAGAGGGCCGATCATGGAGGTGGGACAAGTAGAGACCGGATGCATGGTGCTAGATCCATTTATGTTTATTTTGATTTAAAAGATATAAATGTTCATCTTCCTCTTTGTTTAATTATAGAAAAAAATAAAAAATAAAATGTATAAAAAATGTATACTTTGCCTTTATGCATACTCTTGTGAATCCTATACTTGGCATTTGAAGATTTTTATTTTTTTAATTTTCACTACATTATACGTGTTCTAGATCTTCTTTAATTGTCCTAATATTAGAAAAATACATCATAAATTTATATTTTGTTTTCATTAATAATTTTCTATAATATTAATTTAATAATATGATAGCATATAAATATAGAGTGAAAGATTACAAAAAAAAAAAAAAAAAGTCATGCACTAATTCTTAGAAAAAAAAATTAAATGAAAAACATGAAAAAGTAATACCCAATGTAAGAAACTATTATAAAAAATTAAAATAATAATAAATAAAAATAAAAAATAGTTGGGCTTGAAGAAGCCGAGCTGTTTGTTAAAAGGTTCAATGTACCTAAATTAAATCAAAACCTAACATGTCACTTACAAAGATAACATTGTTAGTGAATATTTCAGGTAGTCAATTAGTTAGTTAAACATAGCACTAATTTTATTCATATAAAATATATTTATTATTGATAAAAGTTTTTTTATTTTTAATATTCATTTATATTTGATTAACAAATTCAATGTTTGATTAACGAATTCAATGTTTGATTAATAAATTTAGAATAAAGATAAAGTTTATGAGACATAAATATTTTGTAAAAAAAATTATAAAGTTATTATAATTATAATATTCATATTACATTAAAGTATTCTTTTTAAATGTTTCTGGTCAATATTCTATTAAAACTATATATTAATTAGAGTTAATAAGATCAATATATATTATATATATTTGTTTATAAAAAAAATAGTTGCTCATAAACTCTTTAGTTAAGATGGAATAAGATATGAAGGATTTTACAATCAAAATCATTTAAGAACAAAAAAAGATTTTTTTTCTAATTCATTACCCTAAATAAATTAAAATATATATATATATTCTCAACTAGGATTGATTGTGAAATATTTGATCAACATGAAATGAGATTAAATTTTTTTTTTTAATTTGTATTCAAATAATCAATGACTATGATGTCGAGAATTAAAATGATTTAACACAAATATAATGTGAGAAATCATCTATAAACAAAAAAAAATAACACAAAATTCAAATTTAAACCCTTTACATCTAAATATTCAAATTATCATAATCTTTCTATTTTGAAGATGAAATAGTTTGATTTTAGTATCTCTAAATTCATTATGTCGAGAGCTTTCTTTTTAAAATAAAGTTTTGGATGACAGATGGATTTTATTTTTTTTGAATTTTCTGCTTGTGTCTCTGTCCCGTTTGCCCTCTCAAGAACAAGGTACAATAATTTTATTTATTTATTTATTTATTGTCTCCGAAAAGGACAATTATGAGTTTTATCTCCTTTAAAATAATGTTTTCCATCTCGTGTCTATTTTTCCATCCTATTCCTTGAACCCAGCGCTACCTCATTCTAGGAGTTCAAGCAATTATAGTCAGAGCCTAAGAGCCAAGAGGCTGTAAGTGCATGCATATTACTCACCGACAATACCGAGGTAGAATAGTTCAAGCACCTCAGGCCTTGGAGCTATCATCCTGTCTATGCATTTAGTCCACAGGCGTCGTAATTCTGTTCATGGTGCATAGTTTCTGTTTTTTAAAAAAATATTTTTATATAATTTTGATATATTAATTTTAAAAATATAAATGTTTTTTTAAAAAATACACTGCATGACAGTATAGACACTAAAACCAATACATGAAAAGTTAAAAGTATAGGAATATTTACAGCTTTAAATTCCTTCTGCACACATGCTTGACATTACTAATATGGGTTCAAGAACATTAAGTAAAGATGAAAATCAGCATATGATCATTGAATACATTGAATAATTCAGAGAACAAAATCTAGGAAATTGATTTAAGCCATGGGAGAGGACTCCTTCATCCTCACACCACCAAGAAAGTGGAAGATGCATGAAAACAAGCAAGCATCTTCATAGTCAGAGCTTCATCCACATCTAAGCATCTATCTCTGGAAAATTTGCCAGGAAGAATCATCACAGAGGAGGATTATCAGAAAACTGGCCGAAACCCTTTTTTATATATCAACTTCTAATCAAACTATTATATATGAACGCAAGTTTATTTGAAATAACAAACAAGAGCCTGCTGCAATACAAAAGATGCTTTGTTGATAAATGCCTCCTTTACATGAGTTTCTCCAGTACATGGAGGCGAAAAAGAAAAGAAGAGAAAAACAAAGCAAATTACATTGCATCAGAATACATCTTCAAGACCTGGGCACTAAGTGCTGGAAAAATCATATGTGTCGAGCACAAGAATGTACAGCTTTCACCTAGAATGTTCGTCACGGCTCTGAGGATGGCCTCGCTAGATATTGTAGCCACTCTTCAGGCATTCCCTTTCTTATCGTCAGCATCCTTATTGCTGCACTTGTTAGGGGTATGGCAAGTATGTCATAATCTTTAGGGGCCTGCAAGAAAAAAGAGTAAAAACTCTTCATGAAATATTTCTTATGTTTCGCTAAGTTTTACGTTGATATTCATTGAAAAAGGTCATCTGGTTTTGGTTCATAATGAGAAAGGTAACACCTTTACATGCTATTCACAGCCACAACATGTGATATCCCAGCTTTCCATGGACGAATACTTGAGTTGCAACCATTTATTATTTACCAGAACTAAACGATACCTTGGGGACCTTACTCAGCTTCATGTTTGCTTCCTCTGGAGTTTTTTTACCCTTCTTTGAGTTGCATTTGGCACAAGCAGTAACCTGTTACAGGAGGAAGCAAGCCAAGAAACTGTGAAGAACTTCCTCAACGCCAAAATGTAAATCTTCATCAAAGTGTTTAGTCTTCTATTGATCTTCCATGTTCTCCATACATTATACGGCCATCTCTGTAGCTTATAATATATGTGTTCCAATTGTAATTAACCCGAAGAGGAAAGGGTAAAGCACCAGTTTGAAAATTAACCAACTGTTCAAACATATCATAAATGCTATCAGTACAGATACTGGATCATGCATACAGAAAGATCTGGCAATTAGTTGGAAGAAAAATCGTAGCAGCAGCAACTACTTACAAAGTAATCCCAATAAGTTCAAAAGAATAGACTAAAAGAAAAAAGTCGAGGACAATCAAGCAGCTGTTAGATTGTATTCTATTTTCATCAGTGTATAGCTCCTTTTTCAAATAGCCATAGTTCACATCAAAATAAAAGTTTTCCTAGACTTACAATGAGTATCTTACCAGATTTTCCCATTGCCATTCGCCTCCTTGCACGGTTGGCAGAACATGGTCAATGGTCAAATTCTCATGGGAAGAACAGTACCTACTCGCAATTTAGGGAAGCATTAAATTAGACACTAAGAAATAACGCGTTGACATCGTGCATGCCACTAGTATATTTCTTCAGGAAGTAACAAGAAACTGTGGAAACAAAATAAAAATCTGAAAGAAGTACTTCTAGGTGATGTGGATCACAATATACTCGTAAATCCATCAAAATGCCAAATACTTTTTTTTCCCCTCTTTCGGTTATAAAGTGAAGAAGAAAATAATCTGTGATGACGATGAAAATTCTGATATGCCTTTGAACCCCTTTGTGTCCCCACCTGACAATATAGATGTGATCTTTATCGACAAGAACTTGTTGATCAATATCCACATTTTACACACCACAAGGATCAGATGGCTAGGAAATGGTGAAGAAAGAAATAGAAGCTCCATCTTGATAACTCTGGATGTAAAACTGAGATTTTCTGTCATTAACTGACAATTTAAACCTTGAGCATGTTTTCTTCACTTCCTAAATCATGGACTTCGGATTTGGGAGGTGATAACACTCAAACAAATTAGAAGTCCTATGGTATATATCGATGCCGAGTAACCTGTTCTTACAGAGATCAAATCACCATCTAACTAACCAGATATACATGCAAGGCGGTTTTCAAATAAGCTAATTCATTTGGGACGAGGGCAAAATCTACTTCTAGGAAATGAGCTTCCAGAAGCTATTTGGATGGAGTTTCTTGTTCAAGAATATATGTAAATTCCATCACACACAGCAATTCAGTGTCTGTGTCACAATAGACTAAACTTGAACTAATATGTTGCAGGTTACTTACTGACAAGTATAGTTGTCCCGATGAAGTATATTCTTGCGACTAAGTTTGCTTCTGAATATTCTTCTTCTCTTAACGACCTGCAGTAGATGTGGAACCTGAAAGCAGAAGCTTAAGATAAGCTTGAGTGGAGTGGGATGCATGTAAAGCAGTAGAAGCTTTTAGTAAGAAAAAGGTTGGAGGTGTTTGAGGTCAAAAGAGAAAATGATGAGAGAACATAAATCTATCTAGGAACTGCAAGAGGATGGCTGGTAAAAGAAAAATTAGATCATATACAGTCCTCAAATTCCTACCCTTAATACAGCTGGAATGTAAAAGGATCCGCTTGGGGAATTTACCGTCTGATCATAATATTCTAGTACATCAGCCTGGAAACAGAATGGTAAAGAATTTAGAAACCAAATGTAACACGCGGCTTATATGCAGTTGTGAGAAAGTGCGTGAGTTGAGTAATGTGGTGGGCATTGTTCATCTACGAAATAAAATGTTTTGAGTGACAATAGGTTTACAGGTATGGGGGGAAGTGGTATTGCTTGAGAAACAAGTTAGTCAAAGCAATCGTATCATAAACCAGAATGCTTATGCATCGCTGCATCCTACATGATCATTCTTTGATATGCTAAAATACTAATTTGCTTTGTCATGTTCACTAGGTTTCCTTGTGGTTGATACAAAATTTGCATGAGAAAATAATGGAATAAGCAGCAACTATGAACTAGAAACTGTGTATGACTGCTGTTAACATGTCTAAGTGTAATAGTTTTACACATCACGCCAACCTTCTCCATGAATTCCAGACACATGGCACGCTTCCAGCACACAACATTCACTGGCCTGGTGCAGGACAAGAACAGTCAGATCCATTTACAAATGTCTATCCAAGTCTTTCTAAATTGGTAGAAAGAAAAACTAGAGGAAAAGGAAAAGAAAAGTGGTAATTGTATCAAGCACTTCCAGAAATGAACTTGCAGCTTCCTATCTTTCTTTCCTGTTCAGTGATGCTGATACGAAGTGCGGAAAGGAAGGAGGATACGGAAGTTATTTGGAAACCCCCAATCAACAAAGAGAAATGGGGTCAATAGGACAACAAGCCACTAAGATATCTCCAGAAGGTACGAGGTTTCAAGAAACGTGCTGAATACAGCTTTAACCAAAAAGTTGTTTTTGCTGCAAACTACAAGCTGTGACCATTCGAAACTAATTTTCTTCGATGAAGACCGCACCTCTGATTACAGGTCCACAAACACCACTACTCATTCCCATTCCATCTTGGGGTTCTACTGCAAAGGCAACACTTTAATGCAAGATATTCATACAGATCACATTTCATTGACTGGCATGTACCACAACACAGAATACACTGTTATTATTATATGTTTTTGGTTCAATTCTAGACGATAGGAAAAAAGAAAAACAGAGAGTAAGATTTGTTTGATACTGTCTGGATTATATAACTTGTTGTAGTCTGTCGCTCATACGGTAAAGATGTATTAGAAAAAATCATTAATACTTCTTGGACAGTTAGAATTTCTTGGAAGGTTTAGAATTTATTATAAATATAACTCTATTTCGATATTTTTGGATGGAGGCCCATTGCCGAATCACATTCTTTCTAGGGTTTCTCCTATTGAAATATTCATCAATAATTACGGCAGGTTTTTCACTGGATAATCAAACCTATTAATAGTAAAGTGATCTTTTCTCCAATCACATTACACCTTCACCTAACACATGAGTTGCTAAAATGATTCAAACCAACGCTTCAAGAAGCCTAATCACTAGCAAACATCTCACTCATCACACAGTGAAATACTCCATCTGTACAGTAAACCAAACCCAGAGCATGACATGTTACAGAATCCTAGTCAACAAATTAAAAAGAAAAGGAAAAAGAATACTAACCAAAAAGTAGAAAAGAAATATTCATATTAGAATGATGAACCTGGTCAAACAAACAATTAATAAATCGATACACACACAAGTGAAAAGAGGTGCAAGAATCATGTAAATAGAGAGAAATAAGGTACCTGTAAGAGATATCCAAGACAAGGCCTCTAAAGCAAGCCAATTCATCCCTCTCACTGTCATAATCTTCATCACTCTCATCACTAGCCTCGCTAACACTTTGACTTGCCTCTGTAAAAATGCTTGGATTTCTTTCTCAAAGAAGCAGCAGCACATAACTTTGTACAATTAGCACCAAGAAACCTCATCTTTCTCTTCTGGGTCTGAGATGATCTCAACCCACCAAGAAAATCATTCCCGAGGAGCTTACAGTGAGTCCCACCATTGTTAAACAGCAACTTCAAGCGACCTTGTGCTGTAAATTGAGCCATCAACTACTACTCTACAGTCTATATATACTTCAAGAAACAAAAAATACTGCTTTGTTGTTTGTAATTTTCAAATGCTAATGTGGGAACTCGGAGGTTGCTACTATTCTTGATTGCGTGGGAACTTTCCAAGGTTTTGGTTTCTTGAAGTAGGAAACTTTAAAGTACAAGAAAAGAAAAATCTTTCTAGCAAAACAAAAACAAAAAAAGCTGTCTCCTTTACTGGAAAAAACCGTTGCCACATGTTATCACACGTGCCTATTCGTTCTTTTCTCTATACCTCAAATATCTTCTTCTTTGAATCTGGTTAAATTTACGAACTCGCTATCCTTTTTGCTTCTTGATTTTGTTCGGTGCGACAGGATGTCTCTCTTCAAATTTTGGACTGTATTTGTCAACTAGAAAGTGATTTCTTAGTTTATAGTTAGATAACTACATCTTATGTCCAATTAAATTTTTTTTATTGAAAAAAAATATTTAAACATTTTTAATTTTTTTAATAAAAAAAATTAATTAGATATAATCTTACTTAGTAGATCAAAAAATAACTTATATAATTAATAAAAATATAATTTATTTTAAATTAAATATCAAAGTTTTTTATATATTTATAATGAGATAATAACATATTAGATCGATTTAAATCAATTTTAGTTAATCTACCAATCCATATATTGAATCATGAAACCATGATAATCTATAAAAAACAAATCAAAATAAATTATAAAATTTAATCCTTAATAAACTCAAAGTTAAATGATGAAATTAGAAAAAAAAAATTAAAAATAAACAATAAAATAATATTATAAAGACTAAATTTCAATTTATTCAGCGTTGAAAAATAAAATTAAAAAAAAGTCAATTAAAACAAAATATAAAAAACAACTCAAGTCAATTCGAGTTAACTCGTCAAACCTATAACCTGAGTTATAAAATAAAGATAATCTCGTAAAAAATAAATCAAAATAATATATATATATATAAAATTAAAAAAAAAAAACTTGAGTTAACTTATAGTATTAAATAAAAAAATGAGAAAAAATTATGAACTTAAATTTTTAATAAACCTAACGTAAGGATGAGAAAATCACATTAAATTATATGGTATTGGCAACTCTCTCCCTTTTCTTCGTTTTTTCCAGCTTTGCTAATGTTTTTGTTTAGATGCCTGTGAAAATGTTGTTGTTCGAAGTTATAAGAGAACTGACCTAATTAGCAAATGTGTTTCAAAATGTTTTTCAATCATCTTAATAAATTTTTTAAAACATATCATTGCAGCCACACTAACATCTCTATTACAGGCTCTCTTGGACTCGACATTGAAAAAGAATCAAGCAACAAACATCTGTGATGCCCTTAAACACCTCTCCAAACCAATAGCAACTGCCGTACATTCAAGTTTCAAAGGCATCCTAGCTAAGAAACATGAGTTGTGGTGGTAATAAAGAAAGAGAGAGAAGACAGAAACACAGTTCGTGTCAAAATTGGAACTAAGTTTTCAGCATTAATATCGTCAAAGTGTAGTGTCTGACAGGCTATAACACAAAAACATGTTATTCAGTCCCCCGTCCGTCTCCCATGCAGCTCTTAATTACACCTCGCGCAAGCACTTTCCCCCAATCACACCCACTTTCTTTTGGTGGGCAAGTGGCTAAACAAATTAGACGACGGCAACAGAACCAGAGCCAAGAGGGCTGTGCCCTGGCTTCCTGGCTTCACATATGCACACTTGAATCCACCCCATCTGATACTATCCACAACACCACCAGAACCCCATTTCAAATATAAATCTGGAACCCATCAAAAAGATACGCAGATTAGGCCTGATTGAATTAAACGATGAGAAATTATGAGACTCAAATAATCAGATATCGAGAGAGGTCAAGAGATGGCAAGGTTTACCATTGCTGGACTTTCCTAAACTCTGTAAGGACAGGGTATATGTTTTCAAAGGCTGTGTATGTCTCATCTCTCACCTAAGATGTTGAACATAGAGAACTATCAGCTACCAAACTCTATCAGCATGCAGGTCAGAGATAGTGAACATGAGATTTTGGATTTACCTTGGCTCCGGTGATCACAATTTTTCCTGAGACAAAAATAAGAAGCACAATCTTTGGTTGTTTCATTCGATATATTAAGCCTGGAAAGATTTCAGGTTCATACTGCACAAGTAGAGCACAGGAGGTCAGGTTCACACTGCATGGCACATCCTTTGGGGTTCAAACTTGCGCAAGTACAACATAAGAGTTTTAAAGTTCATGCTGAAAGAATACAATTCAGGTGGAAGAGTGTGTGTATGTTTAAGATTGTGGTGCAAGGTGTTTTTTAAAATAATTTTTCACTTGAAAATATATTAAAATGATTTTTTTTTCCAGATTCTTTTTCTATTTTTAACAACATATCAAAACCATCAGAAATTACTATGAAAATCATCAATTTGATGTTTTTCAAGCTAAAAACACCTTTAAAAAGCATCCAAAAACAGAAGAAGCACTCCCAAACACACCAAAGCTCTATTTGGAAAAAAACAGCTGCTGAAAGTGTTTAGTAAAGAAGAGATTCTCGCTGCATGCCTCAAACTCCGTTGAGCAAAAAGACCCATACATGTAAAGCTTTTTAAAGCAACCGTCTTCCTGCTAGGGCACTAAGTTCAGCAGATTATGGTTTTTACTTACACTTGAGAAAGCACCATGGGAGTATGCAAGCCCTTCAAGTCTGATGGGGAACTTGACATCACAAGAGCCAACAATATTCTGAATTTTAAAGTCCTGGCAGTTGCAATGAGGAAACGTAAACACAAGGGGAACTTCAAAAGACAACAGCACAAAACCAACCAGAAGAAATTCAAGAACATGCATACATATGTGTTGTATCTGTGTGTGTGTGTGAAATAGAGAGAGAGAGAGAGAGAGACCTTAAATTTGGCAGCAAAGCCAAGCTTTTGGATGATTCGTGCATACTGTAAAACAAAATATTCATTTTTGAATAAGAACCATGTCAAAGTAAAAGCATTTCAGGGAGAAACATGCAAGTCCTGGTTTTACGTATCAAACACATCTCCATTCCACTTCAGTCTATAGTATTGCTCATCTATGAAAACCAGCAGAATGCATTTGTTTGTTGGAGAATACTACAAGAAAATGTTCCACACGTGATGGATACGAAAAGGTTGCCAGAAGTTTTTCCAAATGATGGGTACTAATGTGACAAGAGAAATTTTTAAATCAATATCTAGTTGTGATATATTGTTTATCAAATGAAAGACAGAAATCTAGATTAGTGCTAATTCAGGTTTTCTATTCGAAAAGAAATGATTCAAATCAACATTAAATCTACTTTCCTTCTTTGTGAAAAGATTTTTTTTTCAAAAAACATTACTAATTTTCCTCAATTAAGAAAGCAATACCTTTCTAGCAGCAAGTTTTGACTGTTGTTCACTCTTGGCACCTGTGCACACCTGATACGGCAGGAGACAAAAAAACCTCTTTCAGACAAGGGGCTGCAAGAGATCACCAGAATAAGCTGCAAGGGTATGGACGGGAATTATTTTGTCTAAATGCACCCCCCCCCCACCCCTCTCCACCATTCAGTTTTGATATGGACTAAACTTTTTATAATCCATTTTAATGCTGGATCAGTATTTAATCAGCATTTTTAGACTGCCTAAATCCCTCATCACTCCCAATTCTTCATTCCAATCACCATTCCTCATCAATGCATCCGCAAGTATATGCTGAAGAAGGTAAAAAATCTCAAATAATCATCCCTTAATTTAACCTCAACAGATGTGAACACCACCTTCTGCAAATACACTTGAATATTATCTAATTCTTTCCTGTGTTCCACACGTAACTCTTAACATCTTCAATAACTATGTATAATTTATGCTTCAACCAAATAAAGATTTTTCAATCACATAACACTCAAGTCATACTGTTCCATTTCAAGCAACATTCTTCGAAACCATTGGTAAAATAACAAATCTGCATAGCATAAATTTGAAAGTAACAAGCAATATACAGCCATAAATAAACGTACTTTTCAGAGGCAAATAACTCACCATCTTTCCAGATGCAAAAATCAATGCTGTAGTTTTTGGTTCCCTAATCCGCATGATGACGGCAGCAAATCGCTGGATGAACATGCATAAAAGATGAGGGATCGCATAGACCAAAAACAACAGAGCTTGTATCAGGAAGATTATCAAACACAGACACACCTTGGGGTTGTATTCTGCATTACGGGCTTGCAGGGCAATTTGCTTAAGATCCAGCCTGCAATCTAAGTTCACAGTTGAAACAATGTTCCTAGAAGCATAAGGTTCAAACAAGAACAGTTAGATGTCATAATTTAACATGGACTACCCAGTATTGAAGAATCATTTTGTAGGAAAAGAAGAAGATGGGGAACCAAAAAAGAAATGGTGCACAAAAAAGACAGTGGAGTGTCAGATCTAAATATGGTCAACAAAGTCAACTCTTGACATTTGTCTTCAAATTTAGCGGAACAAAGTCAAAGCCAAATTTGAATGTGAGAAAAGAAGCAGTTTTGTATAATCTCTCCAATGCATAACAGCTCAATTCCTTTATCTGAGCACCATTCCTCCCGATACCATATTAAAATTTTAAACTACAAAATGTAAGAAGCAAGACTGCTTTATTGTTATGCATGATTTAAGCTGTGAGGTGATGTTCAAATTTACACAAGCACCTCTCTCCAACTAAATATACGAGACAGGACAAGAGGCATGATTTTAAAACTTTTTTGGCAGCCAAATGAAAACTAAAAAAAGTTGTGGAAGCCCCTCAACTTCCTAGAAAGTTGCCTCTAGCTCTAACAGAAGTAAATATGGCTCAGAAACTACAAAGAAACAATGGACAATTATTTGGCAGTTACAAAAAAATTGTATTTGTCTATCTCATATATTTATTCTCATTGTAACAAGCATATTCTAACAAGTAATACAGGAAACCGTAACGCTAGATCAATCAAAGGTATACAAAATAGAATCTGGAGCTATGGCCTAGCTAAGAAGGATCCATGATTGTGTCAGGCGTGCAATTTTCTAATAGGATCCGTCATATGATTTAAATTCTTTCTTATGCCTCCAGGCTGAGACAAGCATAAACTTGTTTGACTCTACCTGTAATATTCTCTTTGTATTGTGAAAAGCTAGTTAGTGAACAACTTCCTATTGCAAGCAAATGCATGAAGCTTCAACTTTAAACTTCATTCAACATGAAAAATAGAACTCAAAAACACAGAAAAAAAAAAACCTACGAAATGAACAAAAAGAAAAAAGCATGCTGCTTAAGTTTATTATTCAATAAAAGGTTCATTTACAACTGCACATCAGCGAACAAATCCCACTTCTTTAATCTCGCTTCTCATTTACTATACTTTACAGCCATCAAACAAAAAGTTTTTTTCTTTCCTTCGATTACTACATAAGTCAACAAACCTAGCTCCACCTCTGAAGCCTTCCCCAATGTTTAACCCTAAACCTGATCACCGTACATCAAAAACACTGTACAGCCTTCAAAAATCTATTACAAACAACATAATCGCACTTTCTTTCTTCTCCTTTAATATACAAACATCACCTCTAATACAACCTTCTTTTAAGGAACATCAAACAAACACAACTGCAATCAAACCCAAAAACTCAAAGCTTCCACAAATTCTTCATATCACCTAGGTCAAAAGACACATGTAGGCATGCCCAAAAAGACAAAGATAGAGCAAATAGCTTTCATTTATTGAAAGAAAAAAAAATGGAAAAGGGAGACTTACTGGAGGATGGGAACAATGCCAGAAGGATGCTTGGAAAGATCCACTGGCTGGCTACCTTCCAAGCCCCCTTGCTCTGCCATTTCTTCCTTTTTATTGTTCCTCACTACCCCAATAATCCCTAAAAACACCCACAGAGAATCGATTTGTTTATCTGGGTTCCTCCTTTTCACGCCTAAAAGCTGGATCTTTTATGTGGATTTGTCCTTTCACACCTAAAAATTAGACTTTTATATCTGGGTTCTTGATTTAACGGGTAAAAATCGAGTCTTTTATCTGGGTTTCCGTTATCACAGCCAAAAGAGATGAATCCAACCTTATTAATGAATGAAAAACACAGATCTATCCAAAAAGTTCAATTTTTTTACCTTTTATTCTCAACCCAGTAACCCAAAACCCCTCAATCAAGCCAAACATAAGGCAATTCTAAGTTTTATTTCAAGATTAGAACCCACATGTCGAGCTTTAAAAGAAAATCTCTCAACGAAGATAGTGAGAGAGAGAGAGAGGGAAGAATTTAAAAGAGGGTTTCTTTTATAGGTTTTGATTTTTAAAGAGAGAAATATATATATGTGAGGAATTTGAGGTTCGTGTTGTTTTGGGTTTGGATCTGGTCTGGTCACAAATCCTCTGATTATGAGTGAGAGAGAGAGAGAGAGACAGAGAGATATAAGAGAGAGGCAAGCAGGTGATGTTGCTGGTGGATGAGGAGGGGACTTTTGTATCTTCGCTTGGGTTATTTATAAGGTGACTGGCTCGTGGGAGCCTGATCCGGTCATGGTCTGTGGTTACCGGGTGGTGCCGGTTGGAGGGGTAAGGTTGGGATTTCAAAGAGTTTAGGTTGAGTTTACTGTTTTAGCCTCCGTGTGGGGGATGCTTTAAGGTCAATGGGCTGGGGTTTTGTTGGGATTTTGAAGGGGTGATGGATTTCGGACACGTGGATGGTCAGATTGGGGTGAGTGATGGATTTGTCGGGATGTGGGTCCCAATTGATGATGATATAAAGCATCAGCATCACGCCGCCTATGGTGACAGGGAGGCCTCGAAACTGATGCCCATATAAAAGCCTCCATCTTACTGTTTTTCTTCGAGAGATCCGATTTCTTAACGTTGGGTGAACTTTTTAAAAGTTTTTTTAATTGAAAATATGTTATAATAATATTTTTTTTAAAATTATTTTTTATATTAATATATTAAAATAATATAAAAAATAAAAAAAAATAAATTTCTTTTAAAAAAAAACAAAAACAGACTTAAACTTTATTATTTTATCAACACTTCTTCAATCTTTGATAAAAAGTCTACTTGTATAGGTTGTTTCTTTTGTTTTTATTTAATTGAAAAATATCAATTTACATTTCTTTCAATTCAAAAAGCAAGAGTCCACAGTTTAACATAATTTTTGATTTTGTGGTTGGATTGTATTTTTTAAAAAAAAATTAATTATTTTTTTTATTTTTGAATCATTTTAATATATTAATATTAAAAATAAATTTAAAAAATAAAAAATATATTTTAATGTATTTTCAAGCAATATATCAAAACGATTATGAGCCTTTTGGTGGGAAGGTTAATATTATCATTAAATTTTTTCAATGAACAATGCAATTGAGTTTGACTTAACAATGTTTTCAAAGAGTTTTAGCTTAATATAGTTTTTCATGTGAAAAAATATTTAGGGATCTAGCATACTTGATCAAATCGTAAATAACATGTTTGTCACGAGAGTCACAAATAATGATATATATGACTTAATAATCGCATTCTTCATCTATAACTTGAGAGTTGCAAATGCCAATTGAGACACTCGAGTCATACATGTTATCTATGACTCAAATAAGAGACTCATCTTGGGACAGTTTCTTCTGCAATTAACTCTATCCCAAAAAAACCACAATTCACACAATTCAATTAACTAGTTTTCCAGCATTAAAATACAATTCACATAAGTAACACATAACATCTTCAATCATAAGTAACAAAATTAAACTCACGATTAACATAACATAACATTTTATTAAAATTAAACTAACTATACATTTATTTATAATTCTAATAACATGTAATTATATCTAATAATTACCCCAGCTCATAGAAAGGCCTGAAACACTTGTGGACGAGTATGGAGCATCACCCCAACTCGTCCAACTCGAGGACGGGTTGCAATATCTATGTAGATGTAAGGAGGACCAATATCATCGAAACTCATGGATAGACATGAGATGCTCGTGGATGGGCCTGAGATGTTCAATAATGGGCTTTTGTTGCTCGTGGACAGGCTTAAGACGCTCTTGAATGGACTAACATCCCCAACACTCTCATGATAAGTAATCTCATCTTCTGTTAATGCCACTTTAAAATGCTCAGACTCATCAACCTCTTAAAGTCCAACACCACATAAATTGAGTGTAGTGTTAGCCATAATATGTTTCATCTTATCGACACCCTTACGAATAGTCTTTGCTGCTTTCCAAACCTCCCATTCCAAGTAATGAATTTGTATACATATATTAAAAACCAATTAGGAGTTATCATCTGTAATAACATTAATTTGATATTTAATTAATATTGTATGTAAAACCATAATCATCAGGGCAAGTAGAAGGGGAATTGGTTGATGATTCATACATCTTACATAGCTCTTTGAGATGATAGAAGAGATCATGTTTTTAAGAGCATCATCCGATGATTAATGTAGATACCTATATGAGATTATATATGTCCATCACATGTCTTTCATTACATCTATTTGGTCATATTTCTCAGGGTATCCATGCAATTTGATGTATTATGCGCCCTGATATTTAAGACAGAATTGATTGTTATGCAACATATTGCGCAGCTTATCACATATATCAATATAATCTAGTATATGTTGAGATAGTCCAAACTATCACATTACACAATCTGAACAATGCATCTCAACAATGTTAAAGTAATGCAACGAGACCTGTGTTAACTTGTAGATATGAGTGGGATTTACCATGAAATGTTAGCCCCACATCATCTAACATGACAAGCCAAAAAGTAAGTATATTTTTTTCATTCAATTTATATAAATAACATATTGATTAAAATCAATTTTATTTATTATTATTTAGAACAAATGGATAGTAGCTTCTAGGTGACAGTGTCAAATATATTATTCCCCTAACTCTCTAAACATCTAATATGAATATGCTCTCATGAACAGAGCTATATTAATCAACATTAACAATTTTAAGTTAGCATTTAAAATGCCATTAACTCTAACAATCAAAGAATTTAAAATAATTATAACTGAAGAAATAGTAAACACTTGACAATTTATCTTCTCTTTTTAGATATGATTTGTATAATTGCTAGTAAAGATATGCAAGCATGACCCCTATAGTTGTAATTAGGAATTGCTTAGAAATTCTCCAGCAGTGTTAGAAAGAACAACAGTGATGCATTGCCAGCAATACTTATGAAAATAAGACATCCAAACATATGTAATATATATGTCTGAGTATACATAAATAATTGATCATCTATCTCATCTGTTGAGCGGTCTTAAAACTCATGTCCATCCATGTCAATTTGATGTAATCACCCTTATAAATATTGGTTGGAGGCATCCATCCTAATAAACGATCACATAAAGCATCTATTTCAATCGACCCTTTACGTTCTATTATAAAGGTTCCATATATCAGAAGACCGATCAATATGGTGACATCCTAGAGTGTGGATGTCATCTCACCAACACGTGAATGAAAGGTGTGTGTTTCACCCCTTCATCGCTTAACCAAAGTTGCAATTAATGCGTGGTCAAGATGTATGTCATGCAACTAACTGATCTCATAAAAACTAATGTTGATAAAAAATGGAAGGACACTCTTATACAACTTCATCAAGGTATGTTGTCCAGGTATTACAAAATCATCGCCCTAAAAATCAAGCAATTTTGTTATTTAAACAATTAAAATTGTTAAATTTTAATAATTTACAATGATTAATTAAAAATGCTATTAATCTAATGATCTGACCTCTCCACTCTAAATATCATCATAACAATGTTGATCTTACATATATAAAACTGACCTTTCATCAGAACCTGCCTCAACAACCAGGTGGTCCTGCCTGTTGGCACTTTTAGAAGTGGTAAAACCTCATCTAATCTGAAACATGTATCTCTCCCTTATCCGTTCATCATCTAGTTTGACATCCATATACATCGAGACCATTATATGTAAGCCACAACGACGTATCGGGCAAGGGTTGAAAATGAGGACTTTATGTATCAAGCAATATGCAATTGGGTGTGAACATGTTCGATGAGACAATTTCCATTTGCCATAAGTATAAATTGCTTCATTGATGTTAAATGTTCCCCACACTTCTCTTGCAACACACTGTTAAAGGTGTCTCATACTGGAATATCACACCTCTAAAATTAAATAGAGATATCAAGTGTTATTTAGAAGTTGTCATATCAGCAAGTATTTTAGCTAAGACATTTGGAGACTATAATACATCATGACTATAAAAATTTTCAACCTTTTCTTTGCGCTCCACAAAATATTTATTACACCTAAAAAAGATTATCTACATTATAGCCAATACAAGTTACCCACAAATAGTTTTAAAAACATTATGAAAAACCTATGATAAATTCATGGTTATATTGTCATAACAACTTAAATCATATGATAGTGCTTATTTTTCTTAGGTTCAACTTCTAGCCATGCTTTGATCACATCATCAGTCTCCATTAAATTCTCATATAAAATATCAAACTCATGTTTAGAAGGATTTGTACATATCTTATGTAATATATTTTTTAAGTAATATTTTTTTGACTTAATTTTGAAGTTACTCACAAAGTGTCATGAACAATATTGGTGATATCCAATATGCTCGAGAAAAATCCATGTCATAGAATTCTGAATCGCCGCATGTCTATCCGATATAATACACAACTTGATACGACCAACAATCATATATAGACAAAAGAAAATCTAAAAGCCAACTCTAATTACTATTCATCTCTTCTTCGAGAATAGCAAAACACATCAAATAAACTCCATTATTAACATCATAAGCAACTGCAACCAACAACTTTTTCTTGTATTTACCATCAAAGTGAGTACTATCAATACTAGTTAGAGGATGATAATATTTAAACCCGTCAGTTAAAGCATAAAATACCTAAAATTCCCTCTCAAATGTTGCTTTATTATCATCAATCATTTTATAATCCCAAGTGATAATTGTTTCTAGATTTGAATATTTGATAATCAGTAGCATTCTAGGTAGGTTTTGAAATAACTCTTCATATGTACTAAATAACCACTCCAATATCTTCTATTTAATCATCTATGCCTTCTAATAGAAGACTCATGCTCATAATCCCTCTCCACAGTACCTTGAATCGTTGCAACACCTATACTTAAATTCTTCTTCATAATTGTTAACATCACCTTAATAATTAGATCTGAGTCAAATTGAACAATGGTGTTGAAAAATAAAAGAGTTCTGATATGTGTGTGGCCTATTCAATTTTAAAATTTCTTATAAATTAGACCTTTAGTGATATTCCCCACACAAATGCCATTTACAAACTGGTTCCTGAACACATTGCAACTGAACATAAGTTTTATTTGAATGATGGACCTTGCACTGCAATGAATTCTTTATTTATCATAACTTTATTATATTAATACATTTAAACTTGTCTCTGAATTATTTTGCAACCTCTAATTCATTAACTAATATGCTCGAATGCCTATCACTATTAGCCCAGTCATTGCATCTGTATTGGTCATTCGCACTCACAACCTAAAATTCAGGATCAAAAGGAGCCATGCATTAATTAACAGGCTCAACTAGATCAACATACCCATTTCATTCTCAACCGCAACTCTATCAATGTGATAATCATCTTTGTCATCACTTGGTTGAGTTGTCCATAGCAATATGAAACAGATATCATACCCAACTAAGGTTCTATGTTAAATTCTTGCACCGATATTTATCTATTTGCATTACCACTTAACATAGATGGACCAGCAGCTCGTGATGTCTGTGTGTTTCTCTAAGAGTTATTTAGAACCCGGTTAATTCCATACTATAAGAGTTTCCTAGTCTAGGCCTCTATTATAGTAGAGCTCCAGCATAGAATTATCATTAATCATCGTAAACCTAAACGTTGAATTCACACTCATGTCACCACAAATTGGTACATCGACATAACAAGCTTGACTGACCTCGATTTGTAACATCCTCCAAGTAATTTCAACTTCTATTTCAAACATATTCTAGCCAAGTTAATCACATAACATTTTAGATAACTCATTAAAAGACATGTTTAATGTAGCAATTCAGAATTCATGGCTTCCTCTATTATAAGTGATATCATTGTCAGTATTAACAATGATATCACCATAAAAGCATAATATTTCTAAATTACCAGACATTCTATCAAATAACACAACAAAACACAATTCTAATTTATTAATATCTTGGGATTAAATAAAGTGTATAATTTATTAACAAAACCATAACAGTAATATAATCGACCAAAATCTAAAATCATAAAATTAATTGGCGAACACCTATATTCATCAAATTTCACTACCATAATAAAATTATTAATCAAATTCATGTATTTCATAGCTAATATAATTATTTTATATGTAATTCGGTATAATCCATAATTTAACTTAAATCAACACTAACTCTTACAAAATAATTTTGTTAATTCATAATCAACAACAACCCAAAATAATTGATTATTTTACAGAATAACATAATTATCAACTCATTTTATATATAATTAACCTAACCTCTAATTCCAAACCCTAACATTCTATACAATCAAATTAACACACATAAGCATAAATTACATCATATTGATAGAGGGAAAGTGTTTAATATACCTCTAAATATAGAATGTGGTGGTGGTGGTGATCGGTGGTGGCTATTTTAGCTAGAAAATGGATGAGTCGTGATGGAGAGAGAAAGAAAAGGTTGGCAATCCAAGGCTAGAGAGAGATAAGCGATCTCATGTTGTTGTGGTTGTTTTTAACGGTGGAGAGAAAGAGAGGTTATTGATGGTGGTGAGAAGTGAGGGGCAGGTAGCTATGGGGAGAGAGAGTGAGGAGAAAAAAAATCTATGAATATAAATTTTAAATGAATAAATATTATTTACAACTTGCATGTTGTAGATAAAAAAAATATAAAATAAAAGTGATAAATTATATTTATGAATCAGCTTGTTGTAATTGTCATATGGAACTTATGTATCTACGTTACATCTCCAAATATTTTATATATTTTATAAACCGTGTTGCTTTACGAATTTTTTTAGGCCTCGTTTGTTTGCTGGAAAGTAGTTTTTTTTTGTAAAGTGAATTCCGAGAAAGTGAATTATTTTTTAATATTTGGTAGTGTAATAAAAAATAAGTTGGAAAACACTTTCCAGTGTTTGGTTATATCATGGAAAATGAGTTGGAAAATAATTTATTAATGTTTTATTTTTCTCAAGTTTATTAAAATAATAAGAAACAAATCTTACAAATAAAAAGTTGAATGAGAATGAAATTGAAAAAAAAAATTCATAAATTATCTCAAATAAAATAAATAATAATCAAAATAATAGAGATCAAATTTAAAAAAAAAAGATGAAGAAATTAAAATAATCATAATTAACATTTCATAAATTATTTCAAATAAAATAAGTAACAATAAAAAGAATGAGGATCAAATTTGATAGATAAAAAGTTTCAATAAAAAAATAATAAGAAAAAAGCAAATAACAATTATAAAAATAAGGATCAAACTTAATATAAAAATTAAATTTTAAGAGATGAAATTAAAAAATAAATATTCAAAAACAAAAAATAAATAAATATATATATATATATATATATATATATATATCAAAAGTTTGAGGATCAAATTTGATATAATCATCAAATAATATGACATTTCTAAATTTTTCACAACTTATAGAACGTATTTTCCCCCTAAATTTTTTAAGAAAATAATTTTTCTGAAAACCAAGCTAAATTTTTATTTAACTAAAAAGTATTTTTCGTTGATAAATTTTTCTAATAACAAATAAATATAAAAAATTTAAAATATAATTTTTTAAAAAACACTTTCTGAAATACAAATATATCCGACGTCATGTAATGAACGCTTCGATTACACACATGATTGCTGCTCATTTCATAACTCTCAGCCATAAATTACCGTAGTTGTTATTCACAAATCCTTTCCACCCTACAAATGGCAACAACAGACCTGGTGAACCCATCATCTCTCCCACTTCAAGATCGGGTAGCCATAGTGACAGGCTCATCCCGAGGTATTGGTAAAGCCATAGCCATCCACTTGGCCTCATTAGGTGCAAAACTTGTCATCAATTACGCTTCTAACAAGGACCAAGCTGATCTTGTAGCTGAAGAGATCAATTCTTGCTGTTCTGAGAATACCCCACATGCTACAGTGGTTCAAGCTGACATTTCTGTGCCTGCCCAGGTTAAGTTATTGTTTGATGAGGCTGAAAGAGTGTTTGGATCACAGGTTCACGTCTTGGTCAATTCAGCTGCTATTGCTAACACTAAGTACCCTACAATTGCCAACACTTCAGTGGAGGATTTTGATCGTCTTTTCAGGTGCCTTTTTCTCATTTAATTGGGTCATGAAATTGGTGTTTTCCGCTTCTTCTTCTTCTTCTTCTTTTTGGTTTTCTTGATATAAAAAGCTCTAACTTTGTTCTATCTTGTGTTTAAAATTGTATGTTTTTGTTTCAGTGTCAATTGCAGAGGCACGTTCTTATGCTGCAAAGAGGCAGCAAAGAGAATTAAACAGGGTGGTGGGGGTAGAATCATATTGTTATCGAGCTCATCCGTAGGTGAATTGAGGCCAAATTGAGCAACATACACTGCATCAAAAGCAGCAGTGGAGACAATGACAAAAATACTAGCTAAGGAGCTCAAAGGGACTGGTATTACTGCAAATTGTGTGGCACCAGGGCCAATTGCCACTGAAATGTTCTTCGTCGGTAGGAGTGAGGAGCTTGTGAAGAGAGTGATTGAGGCGTGCCCGCATGGGAGGCTTGGCGAGACCAAGGATGTAGCTCCTCTTGTCGGGTTCTTGGCTAGTGATGCTGGTGAATGGATAAATGGACAAGTTATTCGTGTCAATGGTGGCTCTGATTAAGAATGGTGTTTACTGCAACTTAGCCGTTCAAAATAATCATTTTCTTTTCCGAAGTTGAATTCTCTAATAGTTATGTGGTATATTTTGAGACAAGATCGGTGGTAAGTTTGTAAACTATTGTTCTTCATGAACCATATTGATTTGTACTAGAGGAGGAGGGGGAGGGGGAGGAGAGTTTTTCTTGAAATTTTCAGCATTTATCTATCAGCAGTTTATTGCTTGTCACCACATTTTCACTTTGCAAAAAAGAGTAGAATTGTGAGGGCAAGTATAACTCTACAAGAGTAATAATCAAATTACAGGGAAGATAAGTCGCATTGATATAGAGGATACAAATTTCAAAGTATTGCACAAGCCAAACTCTAGACAATGCCACCATTAATACCAATAACCGTCCATTGATCCACTCACTAGCATCACTAGCCAAGAACCCAACAAGAGGAGCCACATCCTCGCAAGCCTCCCATGGCTGTTGCAGTTAAGAACATGTCTGTTGCAGTTGGCCCTGGCGCAACACAGTTTGCAGTGATACCAGTCCCTTTGAGTTCCTTTGCGAATATTTTTGTCATTGTCTCAATTGCTGCCTTTGATGCTCTGTATATGTTGCTATATTTGGCTTCAATAAACCCACCAATGAGCTTGACAGCAATATAATTCTACCCACCTCCTTGTTTTACCTGGTTTGCGGTCTCTTTGCAACATCAGAATGTTCCTCTGCAATTGACACTGAAACAAAAGCATACAAACTGGATTATGCGACATATTAAATTCACTAAACAAGTTTTATTAACCAAGTTACCTATTAAAGAACCTGAAAATACGATGAAAATCCTCCACAGAAGTGTTAGCGATGGTATGATACTTGGAATCAGCAATGGAAGCTGAATTAACAAAGACATGAACCTGTGTCCCAAACACTCTTTCTGCCTCATCAAACAATAACTTCACATGCACGGGCTCAGATACATCAGCTTGGACCACGACAGCTCGTGGGATACCATCAACACAACCAGAATTGATGTCCTTAGCTACAAGTTCAGCGGGCTCCTTGTTAGAAGTGTAATTGATGACAAGTTTTGCACCCAGTGAGGCTAAGTTGATGGCTATTGCTTTGCCGATGCCACAGGAAGACCCTGTGACTATGGCTACTCGGTCTTGCAGTGTACGAAATGCGGGCTTTGTGGTGGTAGCAGCCATCATGCAAACAAGCTGTGTTTCAAAGGTCTAGTATGTTTTGTTCATATGGTATCCACGAAAAATCACACATTTGAGAATCCAAAACGCCAGTGAATATGTGGACCGTTTCCTCTCACCGATCAAAATCTTGATATCATCCAGGATATCATTGTCTCTTCTCTTGGAAGGCAACTATTTTTTTGACAATTCAAATGGATAAGCTCTGGCACCTGAAGTTGATAAATAAAAGCTAATATAATCACTTTTTACTCTCAGATTTGAAATTTAAGTGTTCCTTTCAACAAAACACCTGGATGGATGGATGAGTACCCACTAATTTCTTCCATTTGCCTTGCTTCATTTGGCAATGGAATCAAATTCCAGCGGAAACTTCTTTAGTGCATTTTATTTCTAAAAACACAAATAGAAAAGGTTGCAACAAAACACTATAAACAAGTGCCGCCACCTGATAACATAGAGATGGCATCAAACTTTATGCAATTCTTAATAAGATAAAGCAACATTGTCACAAAAGAAATCCTCACTGAAATATGCTAAAAAGTCCACTCATCTTATCTTCGCGTGGTGAGAGGGAGCAAAAGTAAAATATCACTGCCCAACAATGGTCTAACTGTCGAAATGCAAGACCTCTAGCACAACAGACAGCAATATGTTTTTGGTATTGGAGACATGATTCCAACATAAAACTGCACTTCGTAACATCCTCTCAATCTCTTTTATTGTAATGAGCATTTCTTCTTGCACACTCCAAGATAGTTTTGTCAACAGTGATGAAGTATGCAGCAATTGATGCTGTTGAAATCACATAAAAATCAAGACATTAGATTTCCCATAAACTGCTAGTTGGTACCTGCATGTATGAATATATACGGGCACCATGCAAGATGTAACTCATGTGACAGAAGTCCTCATTGCTCTTAAATCTTTCGGGGATTTTGAGCAAGCTCCTCTAAATAACAGCCCCCACCCCCCCCAAAAAAAAAAAAAAAACAAAAAAACAAAACAAAACAAAAAACAAAAAACGAAATCAAAGGCAAAGAAGGAAAAAATAACTTTCCATGTGTGAAACATGGAACAGAAAAACAGGTTAGAAACACTTCCAATGATATTAATATCATACCAGCAGATATAATGAGTGCCTGAGCAGTGTAGTTGAGGTTAGCCTTTGCCCAAGGAATCACGCGAACAGCAGTTAGCTGGAGATTCAAATGAAACACAATAATGATAAATCAGCCCTTTTCAAGTAGAATGTATCAAGTTTAAATGGCACCAAAGCTATACTGGTGAATAGGGGATGTCAAAGAAAAATATGGATGCACCTATTTCCATGTTGATTGAAAACAGAAGAATGCATCAGTGTTCTTTTTCTACAACAGTTGAATCCACATTTTGTCCCCACACAATAGGCTCCTTTTTTTTCCCCTATGTTTTACTTAACAATGAGTTACCCACAACTTATCAATCAAACAGCACAAATACACAGTTTCCTAAACTGTTAGATTGCTTCAATAATGAAAGGAGGCTTAAAAGAAGATGACAGAAGTTTTCAATTGAAGTCCAAGATCCCTTACTTATAATTTATTGGTCAGCTAGGTTAAAACCAAGTTGCACAAGTTTTTGCCATTACTTTCTATAAAATTACAGAACTGACAAAGGGACTAATTTGAACTGGGAAACTCAAACTCCATGAAAGCCCATCTCCAAGTGGTTATTAGTCTTGGCAACAACAGGCCATCCATCACCAACATCATTCTTTATTCTACTCAGTTTGACCATCCATCACAGATTGAAGCTGAGTTTTTTTCCTAGACAATATTTCCCAGACTGCTATATGGCATGGATAGTTTAAAAGGTTCTATTAATGTCATTGTATGTAGACCATCAAAGTGTCAAGATGTTCCAATTTGCGACAAACAATTAATCCCTCAGATTAAATTTGATTCCAGAGCATACACCAATTTCTTTTTAACTTTAGCCATTAAAATTTGCTCATCTATTTACCTATACTTAACAATCGAGCACCAGAGGAGCTTTAGATAAATCTTTTGCAGCTAAACTCACTTGAAAAGCAAATAAAATCAAGCAAAACATTACTGGCAGAAAATTTCCCATTCCTCCCAAAATTATTAACATATCAAATTACAGCGAGATAATCTCATGTGGTTAAAAATAGAGCTCAAACGCAGCAATTGAAGCTTCTAAACTGACAGATCCTAATCATAAAATACATCAGCAAGCGTACACGGCATTAGAAATTAAACAATCATCGGCTCCCCGGCTCACATTATCATGAAAAAAAAAATTGAAATAGCAAAGAGTTCATAAGATCATAACATACTGTAGGCACTGCAGTGGCAACGCAGGTGATAACAGCTGCTTTGACTCCTGCACGTACACCCTCTGCAAAAATTACCCAGAAAACCAGTCAATATATCATCTTCTCTGAACTGGGCCATTGAATTGATGATTCCAAAATATAACAAAAAGAAAAGGCTATTTATGCTAGGAAGCACTCTATTAATTTGACCCATAATAAAAATAAATAAATAAAACAGATTTTTATCAATTTTGCTGAATTGGGATGAATTGATGAAAATAAAATCTAACAAAAACAGAAAGATGAGTACTTTATGCAAAGGAACTATTAAATCTGATCCAGAAACAGTAATAAAATAGATACATGCAAAAGAAGAAAAGGAAAAATGAGAAGTATAAAGAGAAAGCTAAGAATAAGAACCTTGAGTACAAAGTCTAGCTTGCAAAATCTTTTGTTCTTCAGCTGGAGAAGCAATCAACAAAGATCTACGATTATTAATATCATAACCATTCTGATTAAGGTTTTGATTGGCTAAAGTTTTTTGTGCCCAGTAATGCCTTAGCTCAGATGGGATTCCCATTCTCTGTATTCAAGAGTCAAAGACAAACGCAATTTCGATTTGTGAATGTGTTTGAGAGAGTTTTATGAGAGAACCCCAAGGGGTGGTCTAGCCGCATGCAGCGCTGTTTGAAAACGCGGTCAAAACGGGCGTTTTATGAAATTATAGCCACAAATGTAAAATAATAAATTATTGGGGCTGGCTCATGTGTTTTGCAATGAAGTGAGATCATTAGATAACTTTAAGCACCGAATTGTTTTTGCATTTGAAACTGATTTAAATACGTTTTAAAAGTAAGTTTATCTTTAAAAAGAATCAAATTTATTTATTTTTTTAGTGTTTTTTAATAATTTTAATTTATTAATATTAAAAATAAAAAAATAAAAAAATTATTTAAATATATTTTTAAATAAAAAATAATTTTAAAAAATAATTTACACCACAATGTCTAACACACATTTCACTAAAGTAACATTTGGTAACTGTCTTTAGACATAAAATATGAAGACCTTGGAAACAGAAAAGTGTTTTGGTTGAAGAGCTGTCATGAAAATAAATATATCTCTGAGTTAATTTTAGATTGGATTTATATACTTTCGAAATATAATGTATTAATAAAAAATATTTTTAGAGATAATATTTATTATTTTTTATTTTTAAAATATCTTTGTAAAAAAGTTTAATTCTAAAATTATTCAACTAAGACATATAAATAAAAAATTATTATTATCGTAATTTTAAAACTCGGCTCGAGTTTTGATCCAGGAAAAAAATCGGGTCATTGGTCAAGACTCGAATCACGGATCAGGTTGACTTGGTAGTCGACCTCATACAATATATATGTCATGGGTCAGGAGGGTCAACCCGGATAACTCAAAAAAATTAAAACAACCTTGTTTTGAATAAAAATATTTTTAAAAAAAAAATCAATAGGTTTTTAACCTGTGTTGACTTGGATAGTTTACCTGGTTTAGTCGAATTAATCATTTCTTTGTTTTTTCTTAAACTTGAACCACTTCAAGCCTCGGATCAACCTGTCAAGTTAGTCCTAGTTTTATAGTTAATGTTATTATAGTATTATTAATTTCAACACTCAATATAAACTAAAGTAATATATATATATATATATATATATATATATATATATATATATATTACAAGTTTGACAATAATACGTGTTAAAAGTAAAATAAAATTTTTTTATATTTTATTTTGTCTTATCAACCATAACCAAATATGATATAAAAATAGTCACTTTGTCTTGTATAACACTACCACACCGAATTTTGATTTTATTTTTTTTCCTATCTTGTCTTTTATATTTTTATTATATTTATCTCTTCTATCTCGGAATAGTATTCAAATATTACCTAATTGTTAGTGCTTTTATGTATTAATATATTGGTTTTTTAGATATATTTTTATTGACTAGTTTGTACTTATCACAATTAAATCATGCTTGGTTATGCCCTCGAGACTAAAAAGATGGAGACAATGAGAACAAATGAAATATGTTTCCTTGTATTTCTTATTTTGACACTATTATAAAATTATCATAAAAACACATTTATTTTATATCTTGTCTATTCAACTAAATATATTTTTTATTCTTTTTGTATTTCTTTCTTCTATCATGGGAAATTAATCAAATTATACTTGAATATTAAAACATGTGGGATATTCACGATAGACACCAACATTAATCATGTACATACAAATTATTGTGGATGACCTTGATTATTTTTTAACAATTCATTTTGGTTTTAAAAGTTTTATTTGGATGATTTGATCCTAATTCAAGATCAATTGCTTCTGATTTCTTAATCAATGGTGGGGTTGGAAGAATAGAAATCAAAATAAAAAAGACACCAAACATGGGGTAGCATTCCAGAAGTTTCAGAAAAGATACACTTTGATCCTCTAACTTTTTAAAAAACATAAATTATATGTTTTTGGTACCTTAATTCTTTTTCAAGTTTAATTTTGGTACACAAGTTTATTTTTGTTATTTTTTAGTTCCTAGTTGATAAAAGAGATAGAGAGGTCGCTAGATTTCATTAGTAGAGAGAGAGAGAAAATATCATTAACATCGATTTATGCCACCAAAACGATCAACATATGTATCAAATGGTTCCATTTGATTAAGGAAGTTCATGTTAGGTTTTTTTTTACCTTTAAAGTTTATGAAAAAATAGATTTGAGCTCAGTTTGATTTTTTACGGGTTCATTTTGATTTTTGGGATGATTTTTTATTTGTTTGAGGTCATAAATAGGTTTATAACAGTTCCAAAGATGTTTTGTAGGTGTTTTTGATCAAAATAAGTTAAAAAATCAGTTTTTGGATAAATATAGCCACCACAATATCCAAAATCTAGGTAAATCAGTCGACATTCCGTCTGCTTCAGTAGAGGACATGTCATTTGCCCCAATTGCAACAAAGAAAATAAGGACTCGATCGTGTGGACCTTAACAAAATAGATCAGGTCTAGAAGCGCCTAGCCTTTGGTTTTTTTTAAGTATTTTTTGTAACTCTTTTGTAAAATTAATGCTTTTTTATATGATTTTCTCTCTAAATATTTTTTTATTTATATTTAGATTAATACTCATTCTTTCTTTCATTTTGTTTAGAGAACATCTTTTAAATGACAATTATTTTATTGGTTATACATTTAAATTTTGAAGAGTTTTTATAATTTATCTATAATTTTTTATCTTTTAAATGAAAATTATTTTTTATCTTTTAAATTTTGAAGAGTTCTTATTTATTTATTTATTTTAATTCCATTTCCCTTTTAAGATTTAAATAAAGGGTTGTAAATCCAATATTTTAAATTGCTGTCGAAACTTTTTTATTAAGAAAATTTAAAAATGATTTGAAAAATAAAAGAATAGATAAATGTGCAAGTCTTTTTGTTATTCTACATTTTCCAAAAAAAAAAAAATCACGAGATCATCCATTTCATTGTTTTTTTTTCTCTATATAAGTAATTATGGGGTGATTGTAAATGTAATAGCAGGTATTATTTTTAAGTATTTTTTACTTGAAAATACATTAAAATAATAATTTTTAAAAAATTATTTTTCACATTAATATATCAAAATAATCTAAATATATATACAAAAAATTATATTTAATACGACTTAAGAGTTTAACAAGATGCATTTTTTTAAAATAACAATCTTTTTAAAGTTCATGATAAAAATAATAATTATATTTAATATCTCTCCATAAAATATAAGAACCTAAACTCTAAAATAAAAAATATATATATAAAAAAAAAGAGTTAAACCTCAACAAAATTAGAAGCAAGAGAAGTTGAAAAAATATTGGAGACGAACGCAAAAGATTGATTTTTAACTTTTCGGAAAATAGAAATTAATGTAGAATTCTAATAATTCTCATCATAAAAAGAATTAAAAAAAATGGCAGTTTATTGCCTTAAAAACCAAATTTTTTATTTGAAATTAAATTACTTTTTATTATTCAAATTATTTATTCATGGGTATAAATCCAAGCTTAGGCCTTGGGATCAAAGACCCGAGCCCATTCTCGTGCTGAGCTGAGTATAGTGAGTGCAAGTGTCATTTGAGCCCAAAGTCTTCTTGATCTTGGGCTTTTCATTTAAAACTATAATGTTTTATAATTTTTATTCTTTAATTTTCTACTATATAAATTATTTATATAATTTTTTTTATAATCTCTTAATTTGAAATTGAGGGATTTTGAATTTATAAAACATGCTAATAAAAATATTTTTAAGATTAATTTTTTTATTTACTCAAAATTTATTTAAAACAAGTTAATGTTTTATATTAAAGTTTTTTTTTTGTTAAAAAATAATCATCATCAAAATCTTAACCTTAAAATAAATAAACCTCTTTTTTAATTTGGTTTTAAATATTCCTATTAAATTTTTTTTAAAACAAAATTTAACAAAGAATCATTCTCATTTGTTTGTCTTCATTTTATCATATAGCCTAAGTTGGAGGAAAAATTATACCTGCTCTAAATAATATAGCAACCAACAAGGAATAAGTTCGGTTTCCAACAAAGACTAAGCCACAGGCAAACAATGGCTTTATTTATTTTTATATTTTAAAATTATTTTTTAAAAAAATTATTTTTATTTTATTTTTTATATTTTTAAATATTTTAATGCGTTTATATCAAAAATAATTTTTTAAAAATAAATAAAAATATTATTTTTATATATTTTTAAATAAAAAACAATTTAAAAAATAACTGTAACTGCATTTATAAACATATTTATTGATATGATAACTATACAAAAGTGTTTAATATATAGTAATTTATATATTGAATTCAATTGCATAAAACATTTATATAAAAATATCACATGTTTATATAATAATTATATAAGTAATTTTTAGATTTAAGATAAATAATTATGCAGTTAAAAACTTTTGTTTTCCTAGTAAATTCACTAAATTGTATATTTAAATTAGGATTTTTTATTTATTTAATTATAAATATAGACGACATCATTGTTGCTTGAACTCCCCGCGTCCATACGGTCAAAAGTCAAAACCCGTTTCTTACAAACTAAAAAAACAAAATTCCACCAACTATTAAACAATTCCAAACACGACACCGTTTCCACTTCCTTCCTCCCTCGTCAAAACAAACACAAATCAGGAATCTGCAAAACCCTAGAATTTACGAAAACCTAATCCCTGATCTCTATAAATGGCAATTGCTCGAACTGGAGTATACGTTGATGATTACCTTGAGTGTAAGCTCCTCTAGTCCCTTAATTTTGCATCAATTTTCAATTTTCGATAAATTGCGAGCTTTATTTTTATTTTGAATTTCAACAGATGCAAATACATTACCAGCTGAGCTTCAACGGCTTCTTAATACTATTAGGGAACTTGATGAACGATCCCAATGTAAGAAAATCCCACTTCCACATATACGTATTTTTTGTTTACGTGCATTTCACTTGTGTGTATACATACAATTTACGAGAATTTTATGCATGTATATAAATGTGAGTATCTATACAGTTTATGAAATTCTATGCATGTATATAAGTTTTAACTGTTTTACATTGCATGCATTTATGCATATAAACTGTAAATTTTCTTACTTTTAGGGTTGCATTAGTTGAAAATAAAATTCTGTTTTAAGACTGTGCATTGTGCCATGGCCAATATACTCATGGAATAGTACTGGTATGGTTGTGATTTTTTTTTTTTTTTTGTAGTTTTTAATGCTTAATTATTGCACATTTTCATGCATGTATTTATATAAATAAGCTGTAGACTTTTTTTTTTTTTTAACGGTTTCAGTAGTTGGAAAAAATAGAATTTGAGTCGTCATGTCGGGTATAAACATTTGCATACTTTGCATGCGTGGGTATTTATGTTACATGTTCTTGTATTGCGGAAAACTTTGGTATTCTTCTGTCTTTAAGCCTGCATATAGACACAGTGTGTGTGTGTGTGCATGGTTATTTTTTTTAATTTTTTGATTTGTTGGTGTTTTATGGGTGAAAGCAATGATAAATCAAACAAGGCAACAGACAAACTACTGTCTAGGATTGGCATCTCAAAGCTCGAAAAAAGGGAATGGTAGTATTTATAATTGCTACAACACTAATAATAGGGAAGAGGATGACACAGTCGAGAAAATGAGGAAGGATATTGAGGCAAATCAGGATAATGCATTGATTTTGTGTACGGAGAAGGTTTTGTTGGCACGGCAAGCTTATGAGCTTGTGAGTTTCTCTTATTCCAAGGCCTTTTTAATAAATTGTTTCTTGCAGCATGTTAAATTTGTATTATATGGAGCACGCTGGTTTATTAAGAGTTTATTGGGGTCTGATGTAGTAGGGAACATGTTTCTTAAATAGTAAAATATAGGGGGCATTATCATGTTCAAGGATGTGTTGTAGCTCTTAGTGATCTTTTTTTAATTGCTTGGTGTTTGAAGACACGGAGAAGGATCTTTTCATGCCTATAAAGTAGTTCTCTGACTGGATGATATATTCTTATGTAGCTTTCTCTGATTATGGTTTTGGAGAATAGCATGTAATATCTCCCACTCCAGTGAACATCTTCTTTTGGGCATTATAGGTAAATATCTACCATGTGAAAAGTGCTTTCTGCTTTGAAATATATCAAGTCCTTGGTATTTGGTAAATTCCCTAGCTGAGCACAGAGTCTTATCCACTTCTCATTGTAATATAATGGAAAGCTTTAGTGTTTAAGTTACTGTGAAAAAGCATCATTTGTATCTTATTTTCCATAATTCAAATGCTTGACTGGTTTGTGTAATCTGTGTATTCAGGATGAGATTGTTTTTGCCAACAGGGACAACCAGGATCTACAATGCTTAAAATAAAAGTTTGTGCTGAAGTTAACTGACTCTTCTGTTTCCTTGGTGTTGTTTAATCAAATTCTATGTGATTGCTATGAGTTGGCCAAGAAATCATGTTTCATTTGTCATATGTTCACAGATAGCCTCTTAACTCTAGCTTAACTGAAACTGAAAAGGAAGAGCATTGAGTGTCGGTTGACTGAATGCAATTGGCATGTAACTAATATAGTTTATCTTCCTAGATTGTTTGATGAGACTATCTTGTATTGAAATTACCTGTAATCATTTGTCCATAATTTTATGGCAAAAAGTCATCATAACCCAACTTTATAACCAGAATTGCTTCTACATATTTACTATCCTTCTATCTTGACTGCTCATATGCACCATTGGAGGTTTCTCTTTTGCTGAGGACATTTACAAGCACATAGCAATTCCACAGTTATTAGGATTTCATTTTAATAAAAGCAAAGCCACCTAGAGGTTGCATCTTCACAGAATGGAATATCCCTGCTGAACTCACTGTGGTTTCTTCTAGCCACTCACTTTAGTTAGCCTGTGATTCCCCAATAATCTAACTTTATTTTTGGTCTGAGTTGAGGATAATAACATATGGGTCTTTTCATTCTAAGCATGGCATATGATAGGTTCTCTCTCACCCCCGCTCTGTCATTATGTTTGTTGTTGAATACAGATAAGCCCCTATTTTTTTCCTCTGCAAAGAGAGGGTCTGGCAGACTCTTTCTAATTTACTCAATTCCCTGTACTATGATCTGCATACAGATAGACAGCCATATAAAACGACTTGATGAGGATCTGAACAACTTTGCAGAAGATTTGAAGCATGGTACAACAAATGGATCGCCAATCATTATACTTTATTTTATCTCTTGCAACTCTAATCCTAGCACAGCACTCTATTTAGTGGCTTAATTATTTTTCCTTTTTTTGTATTCAGAGGGAAAACTATCACCAGATGAGCCAGCAATTCTTCCTGCACTGCCTTTAATAGTCCCTAAAATTGAGAAACGCAGGAACCTTTATGGAACACCTCAATCAAAAAGGATTGATTTCAGGGATCGGGATTGGGACAGAGAACGTGATAGGGATTTTGAGCTCATGCCTCCTCCAGGAAGCCATAAAAAGGATTTCACTGTTCCTGTTGAAGCTGAGCAACCCATTGATCCGAATGAACCTACCTACTGTGTCTGCCATCAGGTTTAACTTTTTGTTTAATGCTATATCAGTTTCAAATTCAACTCTTTCTTCTGCAGAGTTGCTTTACGTTTGCTTGAAGTACGACAAAAACTCTTCTACATCACTAAACTTCTGGTGATGGTTGTGGTCATTCAGGTTTCCTTTGGAGATATGATTGCTTGTGATAACGAGAATGTAAGTCCTTTCTCCTTTGTTCCCTGCTTGTTGGTGCTTGTCTTCTTGATCAAAGTTCATTACTTTGGTTCCTTGTCTATAGTTTTGTAATTGCATTTGACATGTGTGTTAGTCATAACAAGTTAAATTTTTGTGAATATTTTGATAAAATTCCAAGACAACATTTGTGAAGTTAACATGGTAAATTTATATGGAAAAAATAATAAGAATTTAGAATCCTGAAGTATCATACCATCTCTAATCTTTCATCAATTTGATTTCAGCAGAATAATATTAATAGCTAGTTGTTTCTATTCTGAATGTGTCACCTCTTTGGAGAACTCTTGTGCAAATACTCGCTCACTTGTTTTTCTGCTAGCAGTGCCAAGGAGGTGAATGGTTCCATTATTCATGTGTCGGGCTGACACCAGAGACAAGATTCAAGGGGAAGTGGTACTGTCCAACCTGCAGGAATCTACCCCAATTTCAATGGTAGAATGTATTAAAAATTATAGTTTCCTTATTTGTATCATCAATTTTCATTAGCAACCTGCAGGAATCTACCCCATTTGCGCAGGTCTTGTAACAAAGTAGGATTCTCATGAGTTCCTCTTTCCCCCCAGCCCCACCACCAATCCCCTTCCACCGTTTCCTCTTTTCCTTGCAGGAACAGAAAAGGAAACAGATGTGTACATATCCACAACCAGGCCACATGAGAATCCATTATGCATATATTGCCATCAATTCTTGCATCCATAGCCGAAGCTCTCTCAGCAAGTGAGAGGTCCTCTGGGTGAGCTGACAAGGTAAGTTCTATCCAAGAGTGGGGGAGTCTCTTCTTAAGTTCAAAGCCTGCCTCCCATTCTTGTTGCTCTTTCTTCCTTAATGGTGAGGCTACTCTCCAATTCTAAATTTTCAACGCCTAAATCCTTTGGCTGCTGAGAGAATTAGCCTTGATACACAAAAGCTAACCTGAAAATAGCTCAACTGGTAAAACCAAAATATATAAATAAATGCCCTAAATCCCATGGTATTCAAATGTGTTCATCAAAAGTGTGTTACATGTGGTGGAAATCCAATTCTTTGCCTTGGTGAATCTTCAACATAATGCAGAATAAAAGCAGCAAATGCTACCTTCTTGGACATCCAACAATTTAAAGAACTTAATCTTTGGCTCTTTGGACTTTGACACGCAGGCCAAAACACAACTCATGCCTGGTTTAGCATGCTAAAGGCCCAATTTAAAATGGCATTGTGATCATTTCCCTTTAGATGCTATTTTGAATAACATGATTGACTCGGTATAGCGACGTAGTAGTAAGTATTTTTTATATAAAAAATAATTTTATTTTATTTTTAAAATTTATTTTTAATATTATCATATTAAAATGATATAAAAATATATATAAATTTAATTTTAAAGAAAAAATTAAATTAAATTAAATTTTATCTAATCTTTATTTTGGCTATTAGTGCCTGTTTATAATTACAATAATAGTTATAATTTAAAGTGTTTTTTGTTTAGAAATATATTAAAATAATATTTTTTTATTTTAAAAAGTTATTTTTAATATTAGTACATTAAAATAATTTGAAAATATTAAAAAATATATTTTTTAAAAAAAATAAAAATTTTAAAAAACATGGTTCGAATACTTTCCCAAATAGGCTCTTGACCACGGATGAAATTGGGGGAAATCGTATAAAACTTTTGATGCTCAAAAGTAAGAGCTGAAAATTGGAAATCTGAGTTGATGGTCGAAACTAGCCTCATCAAGACAATTCACACTCTCAAGTAAATTCCAAGTACTTGCTGATGGGATGATGAGCTGAATAACGAGATAGGCACGCAATCCAACATGATCGTTGTTACACAGTCACATGATCTTTATGGGTTTTTTTTCATTCCCAACATTTTATTTTCTATTTGTTGGTTTGTGTTGTATATTATTTTATAAAAGTATTTTTTAATTAAAAAAATATTAAAATAATTTTTTAAATTTTAAATTTATTTTAAACATTAATATATCAAACCAATTAACAAAACATCCAAAAAAATAATAAGTTGCTACAAGTTTTATGTTTTTACACGAACATCAATGCATATTCTTCTAGTACTTAGTAGCTATATGATGAATGAAGTTCCATCCATAGTTTTTAAATTCATTCTTGTGATCATCTAGTTTAAAGTTTGAATTTCAGGTTTTAATTAAATTGTTTAGGTGAATTTCCTTTTTAAAAATTAAAAAATTAAGTTTTTAACTAGGTCTTGTTGAGTTAACTAGGTCGCCGGGTCACTCTAAATTTTTTTTTTTCTATTTTTTTTTAAACACGGCCTGATTCCAGCTCCGTGTCAACCTGTCGGGCCGGGTTTCAAAACTATGGTTCCAACATCTCTTGAAGGGATTATGATCTTGCTACATTAAAAGTTATTTCTCTTTATTCACTGAAAATTTATTTATTTTTGTATTTTAAAAGTATTTTTAAAATAATTTAAATTTTTATTTTATTTTTTAAATTAATTATTTTTATTTTAGTGTTTTTATATCATTTTAATATGTTAATATTAAAAATATTTTTTTTAAAAAAATAATATATTTTAACAAAAATCAATTTCAAAAGCAACAACTAACATGATGCCAAACATGCTTTAAATATCAAATGATGATTTGCAATAATAAATGGTAAGGGAAGTGTTAATATTAATTATAGTTGTTAGATATATCCGGGAATTATTGGATTATAAGATTAATTAATTTTATAAAAATAATATTTTTTTTAATTTTTTTAATATAAACCCAACTAAATGTGAAAAGATTTATGTTTTTTTCCATTTTTTTCCATTCTGAATACTTTATTACGTGTTAAACTCATTTTTAATGATGGTGTATCTCAATTTATTTATTTATTTGTATCTTTTACAATGGAACCATATTATTAAATACTTTTTGTCAAAAAAGTAAATAAATAAAAGTAATATTTGCAATTTTAGCTCATGACATTTTCATGAATAAATGCAAGATACTTCGATTTTGTTTTCCTTTATTTCTTTATATCTCGTATTCTCCACACTTTTTACCTCACCATCAAAGGATTGGCTGACGAGTGTATTTATAGGTATAAAGGAAAAGTAGTTGCTGTAAAGTATCCACATAAATAAATAAAAAATTATTCACTATATATATATGGAAAACTAATTGCTGAAGAACATCCACATAAATTAAAATTAAAATTGTTCATTGAATAAAATTTTTGTTTAATATGAAAATAATTTTTTTAAAAAAATAACAGTTATAAATAATTCGTATAAATATATAAAAAACTAGAAAATACTTTTGGATTCTAAATAAGCATTTGGAAATGCGATTGAACTCGTATTTTTAAAAATTTTAATTTTTTTATTAAAAATTAATATTTTTTATATGTTTTGGATTGTTTTTATGCACTGATCTCAAAAATAATTTTTTTAAATAAAAAAATCATTTTAATACATTTCAGTACAAAAAATATTTTAAAAAATAATCGCAACTATATTATTAAACACATCTTAAGAACTTATTACTAAGTTATTTTAATTTGATGATAATAAATATTTGATATTATTAATATTGTACTTGTTAATTAAATGCAAGCATATTGTTTTTGAGTTTAAAATACATTAAAAGAATGAACTCAACGACTTACATATTTTTAAAGTTTGCTTGCACAAAATTCATGAAGAAAAAAAATAAAAAAAACCTCATTGTATAGTTTTTATGGCCCCTTGTCACCATCATGCAAGAACGTCTTTTCCCCGTTGATCAACGTGTAAATGCCTAAATGCATTTTTTTTAATAAACAATACTATTTTTTATTTATTTTTTTATTTTAAACGTTGAACTTTAATTTTTTAAAAAACTTTATCATTCCATCTAATGTTTGTGATATTTTATGTGTTGATTTTTTCTCATTGCATATTCTTGACAATTCAGAGTGTTTGGTAATATTTTACAATTTAGATATGATTTAAATTCGTAGTGTAACAGAAAAATAATCAAAATAAAAATCTAAAAAAACCAAAGGGCATTTTCCACATTTGCATGAAAAAAGTTACTTTTTGTCCATAATCTCTCCATTTAGTCATTTTTGGTCCTTTTAGTGTTTAGATTTTATGTTTAGATCAGACTATTTTTTCCCCTCACATTTAAGTCTTCTAGTTTTGAGCAAGGAGAAGGTTGCCAAGAAATGGAGAGAAAAAGCTGTGAATGGCCACATTCCTGCAATAAAAATGTTAATTTTGGTATTACTGGTTCTAGTTTCATTAGATAAGATAAGTATTATTGAGATGTTTTTAAATTATTATCTAGCAAAAAAAATAATAGATCAAGCCTCGATAAATATTTTTTTATTTGATTTAGTTTTGGAATTTTTAATCTATTTTAGGGTTTTTAGGTATTTTCAAATAAAATAATAATTAAAAATAAGTTATTAGAGTTCAATATCTTTAATTATTTTTAGGCTATAAAAAGTGTTTGGGATCTTTACTAGCCGGTTAAGAGTCATTTAGTTTGTTTTTTTTAAAAAAAGAATACCATTCTCCCTATTAAATAAAAACAAAAGAAGGAAAGAAGGCTAGGCAGGTGGTCATGGCCCTGCATGCCCACTCGTGTCTGGGCTTTTTTGTATTGAGGCAAGTGTATTGGCCCACCTGGGCATGCACCTAGTTTCTTTTTAGATAATCATTTAGTTTTTTCAAAAAAATAATAATCTTAAATCCTAATTTAAACTCATTATAAATAAAAAAAAATAATTTATATTAAAAATATTATTTCATTAAACACCATTTAATTTTACTTTTGTTTTCAAATAAGACTATAAAATTCTTTTTTGTAATATTAGCAAACATTTCATAAATTATTATATGTGAATCTAATAAAATTTAAAAGCACCATATAAAAGAATGAAATCTAAAATCAATGAAATTTTAATAAAAATATCAAGAAAAAAAATCAGAAATAAAAGGAATAAGAACCAAATTAAAAAATAATAAAAGAGTCAAGAACAAAAATTTAAAATAAAAGAACAAGGATTGAAATTAAAATAAAAAAGGAAAAATAAAAACATGATAGAAAAGATAGAGATAAAAAAAAAAAACACCGATAATAAATCATTCATCTTCTGCCATCACGAGCTGCACCGGGAAAAAGAGAATATAGTGACGCTTCCAACTATATGATAGAATAGTGGGTTTGGCCAACAAGATCTGTCGAACGTGTTACATAATAAAAAAACAAGTTTGGTTAACGAGAGGTGTTGAACATGTCGCCCAAAAGGCGCAAGTGTGTGAAGAGCACACCCCCAACATCTTATTTAATATAAAGATTAATTATTCAATGTAAAAAGATCAAAATACCCTTCGTGAATATGGAATAAACAAATTATCCTTTGTAAAATAACAAAAATGCCCTTGAATATGTCTTATTTTCTTATTCCAATGGCAAAAATGTTTTTTTTTTATTGTAATACAAAAAATAAAAAGACATAAATATTGTTGGTCAATAATTATAATTTCCTTTATTTGAGGGGTAAATTAATCATTTTATGTTTTTAAAAGTGACAAAAACACATATCCCTTGGTAATTTTTTGATGGTCAATGAGCCATTGAAAAATACCAGATTTTCCTCAATATCAAGGCATCTTATTTTTCTTCAAAGGGAATTTTTTTTTTCACTATAACAATCAATATTTTTTTGTGTCTGTGTGTATAATAATTTCCGCGTTTTATAGTTGTTTATTCATTCACTTGATAATTTGCTCAGCACGCTAATTCTTGATATTACATAAATTTGATAATCGTTCACAGATCAATCAAGTTGAACATCAGAATTTATAAGTTGCACTGAAAAATGGAAGAAAAATATAAAATCCAATCATTTATGCTAAAGGTCTCAACTAGCAAAGCCATAGTTTTTAGATTTGGCCCGGTCCAAAACCCGGGTTTCAGGTTTTGACCGAGTCACTGGGTCGTTCGAGTTATTTTTAATTAAAATGATATCGTTTTAGTAAAAAAAAAATAAATCAATAGGTTGCAACTGAGTTTTTAACTAGAACTCGTCGGGTCAATTGGGTCACACTTAGTTTTTCTCTCCCTTATTTGTTTCAATCTGGCTCGATTCTAGTTTCAGATTGGCCGGATCCTAAATCAACTCGCCGGGTGAACCAGATTTTAAAACCATAAGCAAAGCTTTAAATAGGCCAACTAGCTAGAGAATGAGATTCTCTTTTAATTATACATTAATTTAAAAAACATCATCTTAAAAATCATTATTATTATATCAACAGTTCTGGTTTAAGTCAAGAATCACTTGGACAATAATTAAAGATTCCATTTAACAAAATTTTTTTTATAAAAACAAATCCTTACTAATTCAACATAAATACAAAATTATTATTATTTTTAAAATTTTTTTAAAAATTTTCGTTTATAATTTTACTCAATTTACATTCACCTTTTATCAACTTGAGACCTTATATCTACCATCTAACACTTTGTTTTTTCATATACTCTATTTTGTACGTTCCATAACATTCCCATATACACTCATAAATTAAAGGATAAATCTCCATCATAGGAATTGCTTTTAACAAAAAAGGAATTAATAGATTCATGAAATAAATAACCAGAAAATCAACAAAAAATTCTTTCAATGCCACTATTACTATCCCGGAAGAATTCATGACTTTTTTATCCCTAATTTGAAGCACAAATCTTAATTAAATAACTAAATTTTCTGTAATAAAATTTATTTGTGTCAACTATAGTTATGGGAAAAAAAAAAAAAGAGTCATTCACATATTATTGAATCAATTGTTTTTATTAAAATAATAGTTTTTTTATTTTTTTCTTGATTTTTTATTAATTAATCTTATTTAACTAAACTAAAAATCTAATTATACTATACTTTAAAACACGTTAAAAAATCACTATGTTAATATTATATATATAACATGTTTGCACTATGGACCATATTATAAATATTCAAAGGATCATAAAGACGCTATCTTTTTTATTTTTTATTTTTGAGAAATTGTTGAGTCTCACATAATTACCAGACCAAATGTTCTTGGATGTGACTTGGCCATTAGACCTAAAAGCTTATATAAAAAAAAATTTTAAAAATTAATTAGGATTTATGTTTATATTAATTTAATGATAGTTTTAATATTTTTTTATATAAAAAATAAAAAATTATAAAAAAATTAATTAACATTTCAATTTAGGATACTTTAAGGATAATTTAATTTTTTTTATATAACAAATAAAAAATTTAATTACACATAACCGTCAAATCCAATACTTTTCGGTTTACTTGGCTGTCAGACCCCAGGCTCTTGAGCTTAGCATGGCCACCAGACTCAAGAGGGTTAAAATATTTTCTATACTTTTAATATTTTTTTAATATTTTTTAAAAAATAATATTAATCTACTGTGGAGTACAAGCCAATATACTAGTAAAAGTTAATTGAGGTTGGATTCAATAACTATAAATCTATTTGTTTTTGTGTTTTAAAAGTATATTTGAAAAAAATAAATTTTTTATTTATTTTTTCTTTACATCAAATAAATATTTTTCTATATTTTTAGATCATTTTAATATACTAATATCAAAAATAAATTTTTAAAAATAAAAATTATTATTTTAATATTTATTTTTAATAAAAAATAATCTAAACGAACACACTGTTAACCCCCTACCGTTAACTGCTTTTCAACGTTTTCACAGTCTGATCCCATAATCATAAAGGGCAGGATGGTCCAAGACGGAAAAGCGAAACTGGAGCCCGCTGAAAGAGGGATAGCGGCGGAATTTCAGAGAAAGATTTGAATTTTAACGTCCCCTCGACAAAAACAAAAGAAGCCACAAAAGGAAACCTCAGAAGACAGCCCATGAAAATCCACCAACTAAAACTAATAAAAATAATATTAGACTGTAAAAAACTGAACGTACCAACTAAAACTCACAAAGAACCAATCTTTAATTTTGTTTCCAAAAATCTGACTGTTTTTCAAATTCTTGAGATTTAGAACCTTCTGTTTCTTGATTTGTGTAAACAAGGAAGTGGAGAGAGCAGTATCTAAAAGAAGAAGAAGAGGTAACTTTTTGCTTTTTTACTTTTATGTTTTGTTTATGCTGTTTTGAGGCAAAATTTGAATGGCCCATTTTCTAGTTTGAGTTCTTTTGTTGTAATTTCACTCCCAAAGCAAAGTTTGGCCTTTGGAAATCTTACTTCAGGCTTAAAGATTTGATCTTGGAGGAGAATTTTTGTTGTATTTTAGATTCATATGTTTGTTTAAGTTGTTTGTCATTTCTATCAAAGTCTGTTTTTCCTCTGATTCCGTCGAGCGTGGAATTATATTTCTGGTTTGGATGTTAATGAGTCTATCACGAATCTGATAGTTGAAGTTAACAGTTCTCATGGAGAGCCCTTCGAATTGGCAACAACGAAGAGCCTTTGTTAGGTACTAAATCATTGCAAATGACAGAGTAGCAACTCAGTTGTGGAGATGATATATTTTGATAATTTCGATCCCATTTGATTGTTTGGTTTCAGGTCAACAATGGGAAGAAATCTGAGTCCAATACTGCGGCAAGAATTGGCGAATCTTGACAAAGATGCTGATAGTCGTAAATCAGCAATGAAAGCACTGAAATTATATGTGAAAGGCTTGGATTCTAAGGCAATCCCACAATTTCTTGCTCAAGTTTCCGAAACGAAAGAGACTGGGTCTTTGTCCGGTGAATACACAATTTCACTGTATGAAGTTCTTGCTCGTGTCCACGGAGTTAATATTGTAACTCAGGTTGATAGTATCATGGCTACCATAATCAAAACTTTAGCATCAAGTGCAGGGTCTTTTCCTCTTCAACAAGCGTGCTCCAAGGTGGTACCAGCAATTGCAAGATATGGGATTGAACCAACGACCCCAGAGCATAAGAAAAGGCATATAATTCACTCGCTTTGTAAGCCTCTTTCAGAAGCCCTCTTAGGTTCTCAAGAATGCCTGACTTCAGGGGCTGCCCTTTGCCTGAAGGCTCTAGTGGACTCAGATAATTGGCGGTTTGCTTCAGATGAGATGGTGAATAGGGTTTGTCAGAATGTGGCTGTTTCTTTGGAGGAGAAGCCCACGCAAACTAATTCACACATGGCCCTGGTAATGGCTTTGGCTAAACATAATGCTTTGATAGTTGAAGCATATGCAAGACTCTTGGTACAATCTGGATTGCGCATCTTGAAAGCTGGGGTCTTAGAGGGTAATTCTCAGAAACGATTATCGGCTATCCAAATGGTCAATTTCTTGATGAAATGTCTGGATTCTAGGAGCATATTCTCAGAAATTGACTTGATAATTGAGGAGATGAATGAGTGCCAGTCCGATCCAATGGCATATGTGAGTGGAGCTGCATTTGAAGCCTTGCAAACTGCAAAGAAAATTGCTGCAGAGAAAGGGTCAAAATTTGAGAAGAGTTCCGGTTCAATTACTGGATCAAACTTCGGTAGGAGAGACCACAGAGGACGGAGAAATTTGTCCAGTGCCTATGGTGATCAATCTCCAGCATCTATATCACCTGAATCACAAACTCTCGATTCCTTTATGGAATATGAATCTTTCATTGAGTCACCTATTTCAACAACTAATACTTCTTCCAGTGAGTATGACCGTGGGAGTGTGAATAGGAAACTATGGAGTTTTAAGAATGGAGGGGTGGACGTATCTCTAAAAGATGGCTTATTTTCAGAGTTGTCTCAAGGAAGTCCCATCCATGATGCATTCTCTGATCAGTCTGGGCTACATGAACTTACTGAAAACAGAGGACGTTGCACCGGTGAATTTGCAGGTTTCTTGCCAAGAAGTCCTAGAAATGGACTATCGAGGTGCACCACTCCCAGTCCTCAGGTATTTTCCTGACACATGTTTCATAAGTCACTTGTTTTTTTTTTTAACCACGGATTTAGGCAAGGATTGAATAGTGATAATGGATTTTTAACCTCATGGTGCAGAAAATAGGCTGGCTACAGTGTTTATTTTCCATTTAAATCATATTTGAGGAGGGTTTTAAACTGCCAACAACATTTTCTAAATACATATCAAACAGCTGGAGAACCAGTATGGAGGATTTTCCCACCTTTTCTCATTTGGAATTGGCTATAGTTTCTTGTTTCATTGTCGTGAAATGGATATACTTCCTCTTTTGCTGTCAAGTATACATTAAGTCATAGCTTACAAAGGTTGCCTATGTTAATACAGTGATCATACCTTCTAAAGGAGACTAGAATTATTGCTGAGATTCTTGTACTACAGCTGAACAAATTTCTTATTTACTTTTTTTTTGTAGGCCTGCGCTCATTTTTTTATACCAGTTAAAGCATGAGATATATCAACATTTGCCAATCAAAACAAGTTTACTTGATGCTTGAGATATTGGTTTTTGATTGCTAATATAGATTGCATTTCACACCTTTTTGTGTGTTTCAGCGGTCACGCTCTCATATAAATGTCGACAGCGTTAGCATCTTCACAACTCCCAGGAAGCTCGTACACGCTCTCCAGGATCCTAATGATTTGGATTCAGATTTCTCTGAGAAACAGAATGAAAGGTTCGGAAGTCCATGCTCGTGCAAATATGATTATAGGCCCACTCTGAGGTTAAAACAAAATGGCTTTCAGCAGGATATGGGTTCGGAGGTCAATGAGAATGGAAACTCATATGCTGGTGGCGAGCAGTTACAAGGTCCCTCTGAATCAGTGGCATCAACAGAGGAAATTCCGGTCAACACTGATACGCAAGTGTCTACAGAGGTGATTCTTGGAAAGAAAACTGATGATCCTAAAAAAAATTGCTATGAAAGAGAAATGAGGAAGACTTCTTCCCTGTTAGTTGTTGGGTTCTGCATTGCTTTGCTAGCAATTCTTGCCTCATTAATGTTCATTTATCTGCAGGATGATAGTCATCATATGGTTCCAACTTGATTCTCTTATTTGTATCAAAATCTCCCAGTTACACTGTATTAGGTCATTTTGAATATCCTAGGTTTCTCTGTAGCAATGTTAGGTAGTCACTTGCTCCAACTATGAGTTGGATGTTTATGTGTTTAATATCATGAAACAATTTGTGTTCTTGCAAATTTTTTTTTTGTTTTTTTAATCGTTGAACATGTTAACTACATTAACCGAATATTGTTCCTTAAAATCACCTGCAAAATCAGTTTGGGTTATTTCTAAGAAGAGGAAGTGGAGAGCTGGAGAAGCAGACAAAAATTGTCTTATGGACAGTGAAATGATGTGTTATGCAAGCTGAAAGTTATGATGTGCAAAATATATTTTGATTTTAAAAAAAAATGTTACAAAGCTTAGTTATTAAACCTGGTATGAGTCGATCTAATATAAAGACTGGATCTCGAATTATACAGGTTAACTTAGATTAACTCAAGAAAATTAAAAAATAAAAAGATCACATGAAAAGATTAAGAAATTTGTGTGGATTTATGATAGATGTGAAATGGTTTCTCTTCATGAACAAAGTATGTTGCCTTTTGTACAACCCTGGGATCCATCCTGAGCATAAAAATCAGATGAAAGCGCAAACATGTTTCAATGGTACTCAGAGATTTGGATTGTGTAAATGCTGACTGCCCGTCCATGCGTCTCCAGGATTCAAAGTTACAGGTTTAAGCATGGCTGATTGGCCTACACATATAAAAGAATACATGCCATAGCTTTCATGGCTTGAACCAGGACTAAATATGTATAGTTCCTCGAACCCCTCCCTTCCTACAACAACTGAGTTTCTTCTGCCCTGTTATTGCAACAGAAGTGGAAAAGGAAAGCATTTGTGAGCGACCAGCATCTGTAAATGTGGAAACCAATACTAAAGTACAGAAATAGAATCATTGAACATGAACTTTGGGTGTCAGCAATCAAGAATTTGAGCTTGAACTAGCTTGAATTATTGGAGATGAGAGTCGATAAGAAGAGTACCCTGTCAATGATTGTGAAGTCTCGCGGTGCGCTGGTGTAAATCCTGCTCATTTCCTCAGTTAAATTCTTATAATTATCATTCTCTTCACCCTCCATTTCTTCGCTCTCTAGACTATCGTTTCCTTTATCACCGTTCTTCTGGTTTCTTGCATCCCAGCCTGTAAAAAAACCATTGAGCCCCAAATTGCCCCACAGTTGGCCAGAACCAAATCCACGTTTTTGGCTGAGGTCAGGAGGAACAATGCCGAAATTTGATAAGAACACAGGCCTGTTATAGAAGTCCGATCCCTCTAATCCATATGCAAAGGCTGCTTCTGGTGTGCTTACTGTCAGATGGCTAATGATGCCGCCCCTCATTTGGATCGATGAAGATTTTAAGTTTGAGACAGTTAGCTCTGAGCTTAAGGTTTCTTCACGGAGACTCAAGATGTATCTTACTTCAACCATATCTTTTGCATCAGTGCTTACCATTTCAACCTGCATTCTTCAAGTCCATATTTTAAGAATATCCCAACAACTCCAAGCATCAGAAAAACAAAAAAACAAAAAAACTTCAAGAACCAACGGGCATAAGTTACAAGACAGGTTCAAGAGAACTTGTGGACCAATTGAGAAACCTAGTCAGTTTTAGGGACATTTCAACCTATTTTTGTTTACAGATTTTGGTGTCACTGCAATTTGATCCTTCACAAGTCACAACCAATCTTAGTTACAAGTAAGAAACTGCATACTTGATAACATATCATGGTCTAGCAAATTGTTTGCACGGCCATTAAAGAAGGCGTTAGTTCTTTGCCATCACATAATACGACACTGCAGAATTAAAGACAGACCTGAATAGTGTCATGAGAATCTCCTCTAATATCCTTGAGAGCCCAAGTACTTGGAGACCATGAAATTTCACCATCACTGTCAAAGTTAAACGCTGGAGAAACCCCTCCTCGTATAGCAGCCCTTCCATCCTCCCCCTCCAAGACTGATGTTTGCAGCAGCTCAACTGTACCTCCATGCCACATGCGAGCCTTGTATGATGTGATTAAGCCGCTTGGTAGCATCAATGTGACGCTGCTCCCATTTTCCACCGTCATCTTGGCAACGCAGCTATCACTAAGACGTTCGAAAGTGACTCCAAGGCCACTGAATTCTTCTTCCAAGTAGTCTACATTGATTGGTTGGTATGGAATTGAAGCCACTGATGGAAGTGGGAATTCTCTCTTCTTGCTAGAGTATTGAAGAGAACTAGAGTGAAGATGAGGGTGGAAATTAAATAAATGCCTGTTGGTGAGACTTGTGCAGGGGGTAGAAGTGAAGCTCAGTGAAAAGAGAGAACTCAAAGCCATACCTGTGAAAAATATCTGGCATCATCAAGCAGAAAATGAAAAAAGCTGCTATTCTATCGCACATAATGGAGAGAAAAAGGGTTAGGCCCACTTATCAATGTATGGCTGGCTGTTGGGATAATTTAGCTACAGTTTTTTGGTTGTTTCTATTGAAAACTACATAGATATTTTGAGACTTTTTGACAGGTTCATCTTATTTTACCGCTATCTAAATGCCAAATTGTTGGTCAAGTATTCAGCCTTATCCTTTCAGATGATGGGAGGGAAATTGCTACCTTTTCTTTTGCCTGAATTTTCATTTCCTTCTCTCTATCTTGGTCATATATTCCAAATGATGGAAACACCCTGGATGCTTATCTTGTGTAAATTGTAAAATCAAACTCATCATATTTTACCAAGCATATGCTATAAACCCACATCTAAGCTGTATTTGAGGCCTTGTTTCTCTCAAGCCTCCGTAAGCTTTCGATTCAATCTTTGCAAGCACGGACTTGAGCATTGTAGTTATTTTTTGTTAGCATAAACCATACAGATCCTTCAAGAAGTGATGGGCTATAATGAAATTCATTGAACAGTATAACGGTATGATTACAATATGATTTTGGAAAGAGCTAAACCAGCGACGAAGGGAAAACTGAACAAGCTAATGGAATATTGGTTTTGAATTTGATATCAAAATTTGTAATTACAAATTATCATGCTCAATCATCTGTGCCCCCTTCCATTCTTCACCAGGTTTCACAACGACAGGAACCAGCATTGCAGCAGGGCCAGTGCAGATAAAATAGTCCTTGCCATACTTTTCTGCAAACGAGCCCGGGCTGCCAATGTAGATATCTTCGAAACCAATCCGTATTACCCTAAAGAACAGCTCTTTTCCCTGAAATGAACCGCTGATGTTAATCATTAATTTTCTCAGTTGCAGATGATCTTATGACATGAATAGACAACAAGCACATGGAGTTCAATCAAAATATTCTGTTCACAAGTATTTGGATAAGAAAAACCAAACTATCTGTGTACTTGAGTCAATGCGTATTTTAAACAAGAAAAACTTCATTCACAAATCTCCTGTCATATCACTTGTATCTGTGAAATTTTGCAAGCGAAGATGATAAAATTTCTATTTGTATTCTGATTTATAAAGCATTTAAGGAAATGGATGATTCTGAAAGTGATGAGCCATAGGTCAAGCTCAAAACTTTCCCAACGCTGAATTCATGTGCTCCATCTATATGTTAAGAGCTTATAACTTGGGCTGGAAGTAGAAGTGACAAACGCATACCTGATCAAGCGTTTCATATTTTGTAGGTGAGGTGTTATAGAATGCTTTTAACCTCTCTTGCGGTGGAGCAGCATAAACTCTACTAAGCCTATCCTTCAAAATTATGTAGGGCTCCTCTTGCACTTTCCATGATCCTGGTTTCTCTTCGGGCTCAAAATCAAAATCAAGCAATCCCGGAGACTCCGGTTTCAATGCTTCCGATGGAGATAAAACTTCGAAAGGTGAAGATAAAGGAGGCTGTGTGCAGTAATAGCATTTCCTCAGTCCTTGGATCCCTGCCTTTGCTCGCTTTTTGAATTTGAGATAACTAAGTATAGCACTAGTTAGAGTCACGTCCTTGCGACCATTATTCTTTACTATCACTGCTGATGCCATGCTCAGTGGATAAAGGGAGACTACATATGATATTTCAAGAGGTCCACTGCTGCAGCTCAATTCAACCTGCAACAAGCCAGAAAAAGAAGCATGGCATTTTCATTCATCGAGTACAAATTGATCCTAGTTCTCCCAAAGAAAAGCAGACTGCTACTTTAATTTTACAACCCCCACCCCACCTGTCCTCTCTTTCTCTTGTCACTGAACACAGGAGAAATTGACTGGTAAAAGAAGTTTAGTTACTGAGAAAATAAATGGATTCAGGCTCATGAGTCCAATAAAAAATCTTGTTTACTATCATACAAAACTTGAGGGGAACAAGAGGCTTAAATTGTACAGCCCCCAACGTTATCCCAAAACTAACGCCTTTTTCATCCTTGGAGTTGGCCCTTTTTCCCTTTCCAAAATGAAAAATTAAAGACAAAATAATTAATAAAATTGTCCCTTGACCCTGTCCATAACTTGTTACTACAGAATCTAAAATTCAACCTCAAAAACATTAAAAATAGTTTTTCCTTAAAAAAGAACCCGATTGCTTCAGGCATGAACTGGTTTCAAGAACAAAGACAAAAAGCTGGAAAAAAAGTTAAGGAACCAAGCAAATACCTGAACAGCATCAATGGAATCAGAGTCAACGTCCTTTACAGTCCATTCAGAAGAATAAATGAGTGACCCTTTGGAACCACCTTCAGAGGCATCATTGATGACCAAACCAATTCCGCCTTTAGCTATACCAGAGTCCTTTTCCTTACCAGGAAGGGTATAAAGAACCTCCTCAAAGCCATCATCCTTCCAATAAACTCTTGGCTTGTAAGAACTGACATGAGCATTAGGAATCTGGACCCTCGCAGAGCTGCCATTTCTAACTTTTAGCTCAACGGTTGGAACATTGTTGGATTCCAAGAATTTGATGCCTTTTCTACCAAACTTTTCTTCAAGAACCTCTGGAGTTGAAGGGCTGGTAGTTGTTGGAGATAATGCAGTAGCTTTTATAATGCTTGGTTTTGGAAGAGAGAAGGAAAGAAGAGAAGCCATGGAGAGGGCGGAGAAAAAAGCACTCTTTAAGAGCTCCCACACACCAGTAACTAGTTTGCTAAGCTCATCCTCCACGAATTATTTTTGTTTGGATCTGTATTTTGGCTTTTATACTTGCGCTTTTTGCCAAACATTGCCTGTCAAGTGTACCGACTCTACACCCTTAATTTTGTGCTACTGTGAGAAGTGATAACGCAGACTAACTACAGGTATAGATATTTTGCCTTCTTGAACAACGGAGGATATATCGTAAAACCAGAGAGGTAATAGCCACCTCTTGCAGCTCTCTGCACCCTGGTGAGTTTCAAATTCTTGCTCCAATGCTTCGAGCAAACAGAAAGGGGGACCAAAAACACCTAGTCCTGACTCCTACAGTAACTTTCACTCATGGGCACTTCACTTTTTTCTTTTTTGTGAAACACCTTTTATAATAATAATAATTGTTTTTATTTACATAATTCACCGTTTATGTCTACATAAAATAAAATAAATTCGATCATAGTAATGGTTACTTCAAGTCATGAAAGAAAAATACATGACACCCATCCATACCAGAGTCAGCAACAGGAGCACGAGAGGATGTGCTCAAGTTTCCCCAGACAGAAAAATGCCTTGAACATGGAAACACGAAGAACATACCCAATCCATTACCTTGTGCTATACTATCATAGTATCATTTATATTTATTAGTAGACAGCTCAGAGTCAGAATGGGAACACTGAAGAAACCAAATTCATTCACTGCAGATGAGGAGGAAAACAAACACCTCTTTAGTAAAAACTACAGAGAACAACTTCCAGATCATCATCGAAACCAACCATCACATCAGCTAGATTTGAAGTGGCATATACATCTCTTTGGCTCTAACAAAATTGTTTTTAGAATAAAATTTTGGCATTCGAAAGAAAAGAAAGGATGCCAAAGGAAGTTCAAGATCCTGCATAAAGATACAATCAAGACAAAAGGGAAATAGCCATGTGCAAAACTAATCTTCATCCATCCCTCCAGGCGCTGCATCTCTCCTTGGACCTCCAGCTGGTTTTGCCATTATAATCTGCATGGCAGAGAATGCAAAATAAAATAAAGTAAGCTAAAGTCACAATTCAAATTCATGTCAATTCCACTATTATTTCATACAGGAATAACCGACCAAAATTGTAAGCTGAAAATAGACTTGAGAGTAAAAAGTTTATTCAGTCAAGAACATGTTTATATTTTATGTTTATAAATTTTACCCTGAAAAGATTACATTACAAAACCTAAACTGAGAGCAAGCAAAGTTGCTCAGGAAACTTCAAATCACAAGAAAATGAGATGGATCAGCATGAATTAAAATACCTGGTCCACTCGCAATACAGTACAGGCAGCATCTGCAGCATATTTGAGAGCAAAAAACCTGTACAAAAGGGGGGAAACAAGAAGAAAGGTTGAGCTTGTATTTTATAAAGTTATACAAAAGTTTTAGCTTGATAAACGATTGCTCCTCATCTATAGTAGTTAAAAATCAATTACTAGAATCCACAATATCTGATCTGATTCTGAAAATATAAGTTTTCGTTGAGTACCTATAGGATTGTCTAAAAGGAAAGAAGCCTAATATTGACAACGGGTTACAATTAAAAACTAGCAACCAATATCCTGTGGAAGAATAAGAACATTCTATCCTTATTTATTTTTTTCCTGATAAAAGACTGCTATTCAGCTTATAAATGAATCATGCAAAATATTTTGGTTTCAAAGATCCAAATCCAATGCATGGCTTCTCAATTCATCCTACAATCCATGGTTATCTTCTAGCTACACAACTAAGCCTTTCAAAACATAGCATAACAGGACATGGAAGAAAATGATGACTCACAATCACAGTGGACTAAAGTGCAATGTTTTATACATGAATACACAAAAATAAACATACTGCAGAAGTCAAAGAAAAAGAAAAGGACAACTTAACCAAGGAAAAAGTTCTGTCAAGCCCTAAAATGCAACAAGTGTAAAAAAACAGCTTGGCATGCAAAACATTTCACAGAGAAGTGTGAATGCTACTAGATAAAGACAGAAACATACTTTGTAACGTAGAGGTCCCAGATTTTCAGGGTTGATACATCCTTACAAACACCTTCCTCTAAGTCAATGCCCACTTTGATATTTCCAGAAGCATGATCAGCATAGAGGGAGGATATGATCTCCATTGCATTGAGACCAGCATTCTCAGCCAATGTTTTAGGTATCATCTCAAAACTTTCAGCAAACTTTGCAATAGCATATTGATCCAATCTGCAAGAAAAACAAAAAAAGCATATCAACAGATCATTCATGTAATGTCATTGTCTTTACACCTTGAAAACTTGTCAGGTTAAACAACAATCACATTTATTAAGAATTACAAACACAAAGAACTAATACAAAAGGACAAGAATAGAAAGAAAGCACTTACCCTGTTTCTTTAAATGAGAATTCCTTGAGTCTTTTGGCTAACTCAATTTCAGTAGCTGCCCCTCCAGGTACTATTCGACTGTCCCTACACATTGCCTGGAACAAAATGTACAAGTTTAGAATTCACTTCCTGCAACCAAACTCTCCACTGGAATGTTTAGCAACAATAACCTTGTAAGTATTGACTCCATCATCAACAGCTCTTTCAAGGTCATCTAGTATACTATCTGTACTTCCTCGTAACACCACAGTGCATACAGAGTTTCCACCTTCTTCATTTCTCACAACAGTGACCTGTTTCATATAATTCATACGGAGCACAATCATATCATTTCAAGAGCCAAAAGGAAAAGATGCAAGACAAAAGAAAGAGAAAAATCTACAGCCAAAATGATAGAATTAAGGTGATTATAAACATACTCTAGTTCCACCAATTTCCTCAACAGAAATCGAATCTACATATCCCAAGTCATCTAGGCTGGGTGGACTAAGCTTCAACTGTAGCAACAACACAAAAGAGCATCAGAATTCAACCAAAAGAACTTTTAAAAACAGCACGGACAAATATTTCTAACAATAAAAAAAAAGGTTCTAATAGAAGAGAACGCACAATAGCAACAGCACCAGTGGTGCGGCAAAATCTTCTCAGTTCAAACTTTGAGCTGATCTTCAGAACCATGAGTCTACAAAAGTTATAGGTGCAATGAAAAAGCCACTTAAGCAACCCATTAACAGTGTTACAAGCCAATGAAATGCAGCATAATATGACCTCAATTTGGCAAAAATACTATCCCACAACCCCTATAAATGGATATATTCAGAGGAAGTAAAAAAAAAAAAAACCACAAGGAAAAAAGCTTATGTACTTGTAACGTTCACAGAAATGTAATGCCATTTCTCCAACAGCTGCTCCGCTAACAATTACTTTGGCACCAGAATTTGCCACTGCTTTAATGAGCTCCTCAACCTTGGCTTCTTCAGTTTTTGCATAATTTTCTAGCTGTGGGGTTAAAAGTAGGTAGTTGTTAAAATATCCAGTTGACCACTATCTTCATTAACTTTTTTAGTGCTAAATATAAAGCTTCATGAATATTAAGCAGATATATTCCACAACATTGCAAAGAACATAGAGAACAACAATAAATGTAATTGCTTCCATACCTGCTCAGCAGAGTGAATTAGGACAGTTCCCTTGGTTTCAGTTGCCGAGGTATCAACACCGCCAACAAAAACAGCAACCTATGAATGCACAAGAAAAAAATAATTTATTTGAAATTGTTAAATCACATGATAAAGAAGCCCATTTAAACAAATAACAATAAAAGAAAACATTAACAAATTCAGAGCAGCTTCAGATTAAATGCTATAAACCAGAAAAATAAATAACAGATGTCTGCTCACCTTTGCCTTCTCCACTCTCTTTATGGTTCCCACAGTATCACCTTTCAAAACCATTCCGCGGACTGTTGAAGAATTGTTCAAACCTCCTCCCACAAGCTTTGCAACCCGCACATTATCCACATTGAAGTTTGCTGGGTTCTTGGGACACACTTGAATGCATGCCTACAGTGCAAGAAATAAGAGCACAAACAAAAAAAAATCATATCAAAACAGCTAATAGAACAACTGACTAATAATTAAAAGAGAATAAATACACTTACTTCAGAAATGAGATTACATAGAACATCTTCTTGTCCGAATTGCTTGCTAGCAACAGCAGCCTTCATACGAAAAATAACTTGCTCCTTATTCCTCACGTCCATGTTTTCAGAACCTGGCTCCACCAGTTCGCCTAAGATTTCAATTGCCTAAGAGTGCATTTGCAAAGAGGGAAAAAAATTCATATTAAGTGAGGAAGGTACATGCAAGGTCTCCTTGACACAACAAAACAAGCCGTTTAAGCATATTCATCACAGAGCAAACATACCTTATCAATTGATTTATTGTAACCACTGATGATCTCACTAGGGTGAAGGCCCATCCTAATAAGCTCATCCGCGTTTTGAAGTATCTCTCCAGCAAAAGAGATGGTCAGGTTAGCTCCATCCCCAATTTCCTCTTGTTGGGCCTTGCCGGCTAAGACCAAAATTTTGGCAGCTGGATGCTGAACCTCAAGCTCATTTACAATAGTGGCAGCATCATTGGTGACAAAGAGTTTGTCCAAATGGTTAATAACCATCTTATTCATACCTAATCACAACAACAAAAAACATTAGCTTCAGAATAATTAATCCATGAAGGGACGAACCGAAAAGGAAAAAAAAACCCTAGATGTGAGTAAAGCCATTTGGTTTCCAATTTGGCCATTGAATCCCTAATCTATAGACCTAAATCCCAAATCTTTCCAGCCCTCAATTCAAATTCCAAGTGCCAAAATGTATTAGTAGTGCACATTTGTTGCTTACTCTAACTTACAGATTTTCCGTTCTCTTTCAAAACAAATAAAACCAAAAAGTAGCAGAAACCCTAAATCAATAGAGACCCAGGAAAAAAAAGATGGGATTTATATATATATATATATATATAAAAGAAAGTTACTTTGTGGATCGAGAAAAGGAAGTACCATTAGGACCGAGAGAAGTGCGAGTGATGGTAGACAACTGTTTACAAGCATCAATGTTTTTGAGAACAGCTTCATCGAGACCTGATAAATGCTTGTGTCCTTCCTTTAACATTGATTGTATTCCGTATGGTTGCATTGAGAACCCCATTGCTCTTTCTCTCTTCTTTTACTTTCTTTCAAACAGAAAATAACTCAAAACCCTAACCCTAGAAAGAAAAGGAGAGAAACCTGAGATGAGATCAGTGTGAGTGTTACCAACTGTGTTCTGTTGTGTGTGCAAAAAGACGGAGGGTGTGAAGAGTGGAAGAATGCCCTAGAAATCTTAATTTAAAAAGATTCTTTGAGGTCTTATGCCGTCGTTAGAGTTTCTGTATGTAGACGACTTGTCGTTCATCGGATGAAGAACGGAGAGCGATACGTCCTTCGTCCTTCTTCCATAAAAAGGAAAATATTATTTATTTTTACAGTTAAATAATTGTTAGATCCGCAGAAAAGATATGGGTGAATGAATTATGATCAACTCCAGATTTTTTTTTTTAAATAGAGTTATTTTTTTTTTATAAAAAATCTATATATTAATTTAATTAGGTTAGTAGGATTTAAATATATCACTAAAAACATGATAAAATCAACTCAGTTGTTTTTTTTTTTTTGTCAACTTAAAAAGTGATTTAAATCAAGTTCTAGATAATAGGATTTTCTAGTTCAACTTAGTAGGATTTAACAATTATACTATTAAGTTAATTTTTATTTTCAAAAGAAAAATAAAACTTCTTATAATCTTATCAAAATACATATTTTATTAAATTAATAAGGTAATTTTAGAAAAATTCATTTTTATGAGAAGATCCTCCGCACCGATAAATTACACTACATGCATTTTAAGTGTAGAATTCAAAATAATTAAAAAAAAAAACCTATTTTCAACCGTTTAAAATTAATGTATATTTATTTTTTGGTAGGCATAGGATAAGTGCATGTTTAAGCTTTTAAAATATTTTTTATTTAAAAATAATATTTTTTAAAATTTATTTTTGACACAAGCATATCACAATAATCAAAAAAATAATAATAAATTATTTTTTAGTAAAATAAAATTTAAATTTTAGACAAATAATATTTTGATCACAATGTCAAATACTTTCTAAATACAGTATTAATAGATTTGTTAGTATTTGTTTTTTCAAAAATCCACATCCATATATATGAACTCTATGTTAAAACATCTAATTTGATAAAAATACCTTTAAATTTTACTAATCATCAAATTTATTTAAAGTATTTTATTAGTAATTAATAAACATATTGTATTACTTTAAAAAATTCTAGATGCTAAAATTTTAAAAAAACTTTCTCCAAAACAAGGGGTTTTTTTATATATAAAAATGAAAATAATACCAATATTAATATATAAATTCAAACATATCTTTCATTACAGGAAAGAGAATAATATATGAATATAATTCTCATAAAATAGGTTCATCATGTTTTTCTAATATATGATATATCACGTAAAACTATAAATAATATAAATAAACTTCTCAAAACACCCCTAACATATATAGTATATCACCGGATTTATTTTTTTAACTATCCAAACTCTAAAAATGCTTAAAAATGAGTCAACAAAAACAAATAATTAAAAGCTAAAAGATACTAAAATTACATTTAATTGTATTATGCTATTAATTAACAAAATCTTTAATTATTTTCTCATGTTATCTTTGAGTTGTTTTTATATTCATTACTGATATTAAAAGAATATTTTTCTAAATAAAATAATTCAAAAAATTTCTATTCTTAACTATAATTTTTAGTTTTTATTCACCCTGCACAAAATTAAAACTCAAAAATAATAAAATAAAATCAACATTCAGGAAATTATTAAATAATACCACAGTTATTTTTTATATGAAACTCTTGGTTATTGACTTACACTATCTTTGACTTTTTATATAACATCATTTATATTTTTTTTTTTGACAAACTTTAGCTATTATAGGAATATTAGAGAAAAAAAAAAAGCATAAAATTTTTATTCATTTTATTCTAACCTTTTTCTCATATATATTAAAAATAAACTTTTAAGATAAAAAAGATTTGTTAAAACTATAATATTAATACAATCTCGTTAAGTGTAATAACAGTTATGTTTTAAAATATTTTTATTTAAAAATACATCAAAATAATATATATATTTTTTATTTTTTAAGAATTATTATTGATATTAACACATCAAAACAATTTGAAAACATAAAAAAATTTAATTTTAAGTAAAAAAATTTAATTTTTTTTTAAAATATAATTTCAATCATGTTTCCAAACACTATTTTATTTCAAAATTATCAAGATTCAAAATTATGATAGGTATTGATGTTTGGACCAAGTCCATATTGTCAATAACTTGGTCTATGATGGTTAAACCACCCATGATCATTATAGAAATTATCACTAGAATAGGGATATTTGTTATTAATTAGTACTTAAAAAAGATGAAATGAAAAGAAAATATTTATTTGTTTTTTCTGGCACTAGCCAACACTACATGTGTGTGTCTATATATATATATATATATATATAAGAATATTTTATCATTCTTAACTCTACAATATAATTAATGATTGCTCATAACAATATTTTTTTAGCAAGATAATTTTTTAATGCTAGTTAACTTGTATTAAAGATTGATTTGTCTTAATTATATCCATTATGCTACAAAGCTTCAATTTTTTTTTTATTAGTTATGCTCTTGTATACAAAACTAAAAAACTTTAACTCAAAAATTTTATGATGAAACTATAAAAATGTGTAATGAACTATAAGATAATGTTTAGTGTGCTAGTCAAAAATAGATTCATAATATATCTATATTTTTTTTATGAAGTTGCTTGGTGTATCTTTGGACAATACAAAAATCAATTTTTACCATGTTCAAGGTGTTTTAATTGAGAAGTTTTTGTCCCACTAAAAGAGATAGAACAAGCTTATCCAATTCTTTGTATAAGGATTAACTCATATTGATCTAGATCAATGTTAAGATAAAAATGACGATTATTATTATTTTAAAACATGGCTAGAGAGTTGACCCGGGGCACGAGACCAAGGTCAAGGGTCTGGTTGACTATTGATCCAAGTCAATATAAAGTTAAAAATTATTATTATCATAGTTTTAAAACTTAATTCAAGAATTAACCCAAGACAAGACTCAAATCACGAGTGAAGTTGATCTTTGACTCAAGTAAACTTAAGAACAAAAATGATTAATCATAGATTTAAAACCTGACTTAAGGATTGACCTAGGTCACAGATCAAGTTGACCATTAACTCAGGTCAATATAATAATATAAATAGTTATTATCAGTTTTAAAACCCAACTAGAAATTCAACTTGAGACAAGGCTTGGATAACGAATCGAGTTAACAACTTACCAGGATCGACATAAAAATAAAATTAATTATTATCATAGTTTTAAAACATGACTTGAAAATCCACCGGAACGAAACCAAGAGTCCAAATCAGGTTGACCAATGACTCAAGTCAATATAAATATACAAATAATTATTATCATAATTTTAAAACCAATTTAAAAATCGATCCAAGACAAGTTGAATCATAAATTAAAAAGATCAACCCAGGTTGGTCTAAATCAAGATAAAAATAATTATTATCATAATTTTAAAACCTGACTTAAATATCAACCTGTCCCAAAACAAGACTTAAGTTATAAATTAAAAAAATCAATTCGAGTTAGCTCAAATAAATTAAAACAAATCTAAACATTCTTGTTTTGACCTACAAAAGAAGAATTACTTGACTTTTTAGCTTATAAGATCTCATGTCAACCCAGATTTTATCAATTCTTTCTTTATTTTCTCATTTTTTCTCGAACCCAAACCACTCTAGCCTCTAAGTCAACCTTGTCCCACTCTAGCCTCTAAGTCAACCTTGTCCCGTCCAATATCTATCAAACATAAAATAAAATAAATTATCCAATCTAATCCAACACATACCAAACACAAAACAAGACAATTACTTATTCAGTCCCAACCTATCAGATTCAATTAATATTTTCCAACTTACCAAACAATACCTAAAATACCATATCATGGTTACATGCCCCGCTAGACATCAATTAATTTTCTTACTCAAGCTATGTCATCTCAGTGAGAGGTCAAGTAGAGGAAGCAAACAGACTATATAGCAAATAAAAACTGAAAAATAGAAAGCCAAACCCATTCTTCTCAATACGCCTAATTCAAAAAAGAATACTGAAAAAACCTTCAGAGGTCTTGAGAGGCCATTCCTTCCTGCCACACTAAGAGAACTGAAGGGGCCTTTCATTTGAAATAGGAACTCCCCATAAAGCATGTGTACGCTGATGGTAGCTAGCAAATTCATTACCACGATAATGAAACCAACCAACTACAACCTATCCTAAGAATTCTATGCTAAAATTGTATAATGTGATAGCAACCGTCCCAAAAATTAGCAGGCACTTGCAACCACATTTGGAGCAACGTTTTCAGATGATACTGCGGATGTAGCATCCCTGCCAGAATTTTCAACTGTTAAATCTGATCCATTCTCTTCTTTCCCGTTCACCTCTCCATTCATCTTCACAGATTCAAGTGGTGTAGCACCAGCTGGTTCCTTCATGGAGGCTGCATCTGTTTGCAAACTCTCTTTCCCAATCACAGCAGACTTCCCTTCTGAAATCTGTCACTTAAAGAAAGTTTTACAAGCCTAATCAGCACCACAAGGACATTAAATAATCTCTCCTAAACACGGCAAAAATTCAGAGTAAAATTACAAAACAGAAGCAAATCTTGCCTGCTTGTGAATATTCTGCTTGGCCCTTTTTTCCTGCATGATTCTTTCTCGACCTGCATAAAAACTAAAATCATCCAGGATTGACGTCTTTCCCTTGTGATCCTTGAATATTTTAAGAATTTGAACACCCTTCTCAAAGATAACCTAACAGCCACAAACAAACAAGATTAAATGATAAACACTATGGTCGAGAGCAACCCCAAAATATACACCCATAGAAAAAAGGTGGGGCAGAGGGGTGAAGAAGGGAGGGAGGAGGGAAGAAGAAAATAATTTAATTACCTCTTGGGTATCCCTACTATTGGTCACAGGCTTGTTTTCATTGTTTTCAAGTGTTATATGCCTCAAACAACCATTTGGAACATCCTTAATAATATGCCACTTTAAAGGAAAGCAACCGGTCCACTTGTCCTGCTGCCAGTACTCAACAGTTTTGTTAAAATCAACAGGCCCCGCCATCTCTGCCAAACCAACAAATTGCCCACTGGTGTTGACCTTAAAAAGCAAATATTCAAGATTGTTAAAATTAGGAAAAATATGAAATGATAAACTCAACTTGTAGATGGTACAGCACTAATACTCACTGAGAATAACAGAAATACAGGACAGTCACCAGGATTCTCTTTGGCCTGTTTATATGCAGCATCCAGCTTCTTATTCCCGTTAGGCGTGCTTGTCCACACACTATATTTGATGCTCTTGTGGACATCATCCTCACTGAATGATTTAATAACAAAGAACTTTGCATCTGAGTATTCTTCAGGAAAGTCTTCCTTATTGTACTGTTCCCTGTCTGGAATTTGGGGCAAATTCTCATCCCTATTACTCTCGGACAACTGGAGGTTCTGCCCCTCTGCTGTTTGTGTGACAGCTCCAAATTCCTTGTGGTTCCTGAAACTCTTGGCCCTCGGTCCTCTATTTAGCTCATTCAAACCATCCCGGTTCTCATTTCCATAGCCATGGCCCCTGGATTTGTACTTGTTATCAACAACCACCCACCCACGTCCATTTGTCCATGAGTTATAGGCATACGATCCAAAATCAGCACCAGCTCTGCTTCCATATTGACCATACATCCTGTTTCCATATTGACCATACATCCTGTTGTTTGGATTCATCAAGTTCATGTACCCAGATGCTTGGTCCATGCCAGATATTGGTCTCGTATGATGAGTGTTCTGTGAGCAGATCAATAAATCAGCAATAATTAAACAGCTAATATATTTCAAACTGGAAACTACAAGAAAACACAAGAACTATAAAACACAGAACTTGACAAAAACTAAACAACATAAAATAACCAGATAAAAAGAAAAACTTGGGAGGCTTCTTCAAGTTTTAAATATATCACTTCTGCAGGGTACTGAAAACCCCCAAATCAAACCAAAACAAAGAGGCTTCTATAACTAAATCATGGTCACGGTCTCCAAAATAAATAAATAAATAATCATACAAATAAAGATAGAAATACAATAATTTGATTTGCAGATAATCTAAAGCTTTAAAATAAGAAACAGGCAAGACTGCTGGTTTACACACCAGTGTTGATGAGAACCCTGCACCAGCTGCTGGTCCGTTGCTTCTATTTACACTTCCAGTATTCACTTTGTTATTGGAGTTTCTTGTAGCAGTACCAGCAGAAAAAGGTACTCTGTCAGCTGTACCTGAGGATGCTACATGCCCTTGAGAGTGATTGGGCTGGTTAGAGGGGTAGAACAAACCTGCAGAAGTTGACGGCTGGTAAAAAGAACCAGGATACTGGTACTGCTGCTGTGCCCCATATAGCTGGCCATCATATCCCATGGTAGGAATGGGTGAACTTGGAGGCAGATATGTTCCAAAAGGCGCATAACCATAGCCTTGGTTATACATGAAGTTTCCATTATCGCCATAGTAATCCTGCCCAATAGAAAACAAAATTTCAACCCCTAAGATAACTGATAGCTATTACTCGCTTGCAGTTCCACAGATTATACCCTCAATACTATGCAACAAATAAAAAAGGCAATCTAGCTTATAAAGTTCAGACATAATACCACCCAGCAATTAAAAGTTATCAAAATAATTTATCATAGAGGCAACTCAACACCAGATTTCAAGTAAAAGAAGATTCATTGCCGAATATTTAGATGCTCTTGAAGTCAAAAGTGAGAGCCTCTCTCCTATTTATAGTGGAAAGGTTTGATAAGACATTAAACAGGTTGTACCGCAAATCCTATTTAATCAAACAAGAAGCAAACCCTCATCCAGTATGAAAGATTCAGAAACCATTTCTCATGCAACCTTAAATACAGCATGTACCACAAATAAGCAACAAGAAATAACAGCAGCTGTTCTTGAGTTTGAACTTGAGAGATTAGATTTTCTACCATATTTAATCTTCTAGAGTAGTTTTCTACTCATTTCCATAGCTATGATAGACTGAAGAAGAATGCACAGATTGCTAATGATCAGGAAAATTACAAATGATGATAGCTTGACCAGTCTAATCAACTTAAATAACCATTTTAAAAGATGTAGGGCAATATACTCAGTACACATCTTCCCTCCATTATATGCAATCAACATATATCCATTAGGGAAAAAGGTACACATTTGGGTCTACATGAAGAGGCATTGTAGACCGATGTAGTGCTTGGTTGTATTAGAAGCCAAGTCACTTGATCCATATTCACAAGTGGAAGGCTATACCATCAATTCACTATAGAATCAAACAATGTCACATATGGAATCTTAAAAATCAAGAGTCAAGATTCCAAGATACCTTCGTAGCAGGTGCAGGATTTCCAGCAGTCTTGGTCTGAGAATCTAATGACAAGTTCTCTAGCAAACCTGCAGCTTCTGTGAGAGTATATGTAAAGGACCAACGAAAGAAGTCGGCCATACATGGCAAGAAACATTCATCACCAAATAGCAGAACAAAAGAAAAAAGTCTCAGTCTTTATCCTTGAAGGCACATCTAGCATGATTAACAGCATCCCAAAATACATATAAAATACCATTCTTGTCCAGGAAAATATTTAATTCATAATAAGCACCAAAAAATAATAAACCCCACATTTATAAACTGGTTCAAAAGCTTAACAGGACATGTGAAACTCGTTCATTTGCAATTTCACATTCACGTCCGATGAGAAAACCCAACATCAAGAGAATTCTTCAAAGATAGATATTAAATAGAAAAATAGAAACTTCAAAATCAAATCCCGCACATAAATATAAACCCCCCTGCACAAATATCACAAAAGGAAAAAAAAAAGGAAAAAAAAAGAAAAAAAAACTCAGTCAACACCATTTCAATCAACCAAGTCACCATATATGCACAAATAACACATAAAATCAAGAAAGTAAAAATTCAGCACAAAATTGATTTAAGAACGCAACTTTACTGACTTGTCCAAATCTATACATAAAACCCAACAAAACCCATGTTCCAAAGAACCCAAAAGCATAGAAAAAGCAATAAAAAGAACAAAACACAAATAATTCAAAGACAAAGTAGCATCAGAACACTCCAAATCTTGCAAAAGAAAAAACAAATCCCAAATAAGAGGAGAAGGTAAGGATACTGTCAGTAGCAGAAGGAACAGCTGCCATGACGTTGTTGATGAGATATAGATCGAAGGAGCGACAGAGAAACCCTGGGAGGAGGCGGGTGTTGGGGTTTCAGTTGTTTTAGGTCAAGTAGTGAAAGAAGAACTTAAGAGAGAAGAAGGCTTGGAGAAGGGGGTAGCCGCCAAAAAAAACCCCCAAGACCTAGGGTTTTTTTTTATTATTCAAAAGACAACACAATAGCTACCAAGAAACGGTGTGTGTGTCTCAATTGCACCACGAGTCCCACTAGATTTTCTTGGAATATATTTTACCTTTTGTTTTTCCTCTTGGAGTAGTAGATAGAGAAGAGACTTAAAGATGGAAAGTAAAGAAGATAGTGGTGATTTTGCACGTGTATCTGTCATAAATGCTGCTTTGAAGTTGAGGGTAATTTACCACCCAAATCATGTTGTTTAGCATCAACTACTCATTGCCTGCGAACTGTCACGGGTGACTTTTCATTTTAAAGTATTTGTTTTTAATATATATTAAAAAAATATATTTTCTTATTTTTAATATCAATATATTAAAATTATTGAAAAAAAATAAAAAAAATATTAATTTAATATTTTTTTTAAAAAAACACACTTTTAGAAATACAATTCTAAATATGCACATAATAGTGGACCAACCCATATACTAGATTATGGTCTTAGTCGGGTTTAATAATTTTATTTTTTAAAATTTATTTTTTTAATTAAATAATTATAAAAAATAAAAATTTGTATAAAAGACAATGAATAAATAGTTAAGGAAAATTTTAAATTTTTTTTATTGAAACTGTCTTTTTTGTTGGTGCAAAGTTTATGAAAACAAAAATTGTTTTATTTTTATTAACAACATAAATCAACGAATTGAAAGCAATAACAATTAGAAAATAAGTTCGGAAAAACTATAATGATTTGAAATAAAAAGAAAAATTTGTATGATTTTAATAAAAATAAAATTATTTTTTTATTCACAATTGTTTTTAGTTTTTGTGAAAAATATTTTTTTATTAGTGTTTCTCTTAAGCAAACATTTATTATGCTTGTGAAAGCAAGCTTCAATTAAGAAATAAAAAGATCATAAATGGATCATCTTTCCCCAATTATACAATAAATTTGAAAAAAAATATATAAAAAAGATTACAATTAAAAATAAATATTTTATTCTCATTCAATATTAATAAGCAAATAATTTTAAAAAAGTTGCATATCAAGCAAATGCATAATTATTGATAAACAAATTTGATAATATTATCATAAAAAAAATATTAATCTTCTTAAAACCAACATCATAACTTTTCATCTAGAACATGTTTAATGACAATTAAAATAAAGATTTGTTAAAAAAATAATCATTTTAAATAAATACAAAAATATATTTCTTTGATCTAAATTCTATTTTCTTATTACTGCTTCTCTTAATTGTTTTAACAAAAACATGTTTTTTAATTAAACTAAAGGTTTGTTGAAATAAAGGTTTATACGATTTTCAACCATTTGAAATAAGTAGGGAAAATGTGTTTTTTCAATCTAAACTTCATTTTCTTATTAATGCATCATTGATTGTTTTAACAAAAAATATGTTTTTATTATTGTAAGTAATGTTTTTTTAAAAGAACTTATAATAATCTTAAAAGCAAGTTTTAAAAATATTTAAATAATATTTCAATATTATGTATGTGTTTGAAGGCAAAAAAATTTAATAATGTTATAAAATCATGTCAAAAATCTATTAATTATTTTAAAAATAGAAGTTTTATTTTTATTGAATATTAACGAGTAATTTGTTTTTTTTTTCATATTAGGTACATAGTAATTGAAAAGGAAATTGTTAACATTTTGAAAAAAAACCTATAATATTATTTAAGAACCATGAAAAAATTAAATAATAATTTAAATATCATGTTAAACATTTATTTTATATAGTGCATTTCAATAAGATCCTAATTTTTTTAAAAAAAAAAAACCATAGAAAAGAACCGGGTACTTGGGCCAAAGATATAAGACCTGCTTGTATAACCTAATAAGAAAAAAAAAAAAAAAAGCCTGGTATGTGCGGGCCTTCAAGGCTAAGTTGACATTTGTAACCTTATTATTATTTTATTATTTTGATTAAAGGATGGACAACATTAAGCCTACCCTTTTATCTTTTGGTAAAATAAAACAGATAATATGTCATCTACTATGATAGATTATGATCAGGAGAGAGATGATTGAGAAATTATGCTATCATGTTTTAGATTTAAAAAAACTATTTTCAACCTATTTTAATCTAAAAACACATAATAAGCACCATAATAATCTCAACAAATCAATTTATCAACCCAAAACACCTATAATCAATTTAAAACACAAAATTAAATATTTGTTTTTTTTTCAAACTCAATCTACTTTTTCCAACAAGATGAAGATTCAAGAATACCTCAGTAGAACTCGTATTATCAAATTGAACTCGTTAACATTGAGATTACTTTTTTCATTACTAGAATATGATCAATTGATAAATTTCTCTCTTTCTTACTATTTTTGGCAGTTTTCTTTCTCTTCTCTCAAATCATGAATTAAAAAATAAATAAAATAAAATTTTGGATTAAAATTAAATGTAAACCCCCAAAAAAAATGTAGAAAAACTTAACAATAAAAGACAATTGAAAGATAATAATAATAATAATATAAATTACATATGTATAAAGGTCAGAGGGAATTAAAGTTTATCAAATATGATGTATATGGAATTTTATGAATTGTAAGCATTATGAAGAAATTATAATTAAATGAATAGATGATTTTCTTTAGAGAGAGAGAGAGAGAGAGAGAGAGAGAGTTCTAAGAAATTCAATTCAATTATGAGGTCAAATTAAACTAGAAGCTTAGGAAATTACCTAAAATAATTAAAAGGAAAAGTGGGGCAAAATGGTAAAAAAAAAAACGAACAAACTCCCTCCTTCCTTATAAGCATGACCAACAACCATTAAAGAAAACAAAAAGGATTTATTTGTTTTTCTTGTAATTGTGAAGGGATTTTAACTTTTGAGTGGATTTCAGATGGTTTAAAAAGGGAAGGAAACACTTAAACACAAAAGTAAATAGAGATTAAAGGGAAAGAAAGGAAAAGTTAGAGAGAGAAACTAGAGAAATCAAGGAAAGTAGAAGAGGGGTGGCAAAAATTTTGAATGGTTACATTTCGAAGCACGCATAATTACTTCGGAAGGTGTTTAGAACTAATTGTGTAAGTTTGAGTAGAATTGAAATGATTTAGAAGAAAAACTAAGAAAATATGAGTTGGGGTTCTTTGTAAAAATTTCAAGAAAATGTAAAATTGATGGAAATTAGTTTATTTGGGATGAAATGGGATGGAAAAGGTACAAAAACCTTGGGATATTGAAGCATGAATTTGAAAAATAAAGGGTTACATGGTTGGCCAATAAAGAAAACAGAGAGAGGAAATTAAATTATTAGTTTAAATACTTTTTAAGTGTATAAAAGTAATGTGTATAATTATTACGATCATACATGAAGATGAAAGCATTGCTTGGTTAAACTTAATTGAGATTTTTTTGAGAAAGTTGAGGGTTAAATGTATGGTTGTTAAGGGTGTTGTTAAACTAGTATGTAGTGATTATTTACTAGTTAAAATCATTAGGAGATTATATTAAAAGTGGGAAAGGCTTATAGGACTAACTAAGTGTATGGTTTGGAAAGAGTTGGATAAGTGAAGATGAATCTTGGAAATTGTAATAAATTTTATAGTACAAAATCTTTGACAAACTCGAGATGTTACAAGCAAGATTGTGCAAATATTGATTAATCACATAAGCATACGAAATTATCTTCTAAAGAGGGCATGTAAAGCGATAAGGAGGTATATTCGTAAAAGATTCCTTAGTATTGGCTTACATATGTGGGGGCCTCCTTTCAAAATTTGATGTTTTTATTGGGTGTTATTGGGACTGCAGTTATGAAGTTGAAATATCATGCATATTGTTGATGATTTGATGTTATTTGCTAGTTCTTTAAATTCAACTATACTTGATATTGGTAATGTGGTTTGTAAGGACCAAAAACAGTGTGTTTAAGACCTAAAATGTCAAATATGGGTTTTGGCAATAGTTCTTGAATTTCTGAAATTTTTTCAAATTCTAGAGCCTCTTGTTTTTTAGCTGATTTGGGTTAATTTTTCGCACAAACATGTTAGCTTGTCATCTTTAGTAAATAATCTAGGGTTAAAACGCATCAATAATACGTATTTATGTATTTAGATTTTAGGGTTCTTTTGACTACCAAAACAGATTTTGATCAAATCGTGGCTTTTAAGTGTTAATCGAAGAAATTGGATGCTTGTTCTTGATCTATGCATGATTACGCATAAAACCATGCCTTTGATTCTATTGAAACTTGTCTGGTTTGTGATTTGTGTTTGCTGGGTTACTGTTTGAATGCTTATTATATTCTTCATGTTCTTGGTGTTTGATCTATTATTATCATAAAATTTTGTGTTTTTGTGTTTTTTGTTTTGTTTTCATCTATTCTTCCTTTAATTGTTTGTTTTGCTTTAGTTTCGGATCAAACCATGATTTTCTGTTTGATTCAAGGTTGAACTAGTGTTTTCAAGTCAACCCGATTAGTTTTTTTTTGGGTCAGGTACTAAGGATTTATTTGGTTGGTTTTTTTTTTTTTGTTAAGGAATTTTTGGCCTAAGGGGTTGTATGGCAAATACACCATTATACCTATTTTGACAGTTTTAGTTTGAATAAAAATGGTTTTTTTTACCAAACATGCCCTAAATAAATTCATAAAAATTATAAAAAAAAAATCAAGGACCAATTTAAAATTATTTGTGGGTCTCTTGCATATTTTTCCAGTATTTTTTTTTAATATCGAGGTTGTAGACTTACCTTGTAAAATGCTAACCTGATATTAAAATACCCTTTTTTTTTTTGTCAAAATCTCCAAAAACAAATTCTCATTTTCAAAAAATAAAAAAATGTTTTATATGGTGTGCATTTAGTCAAGTCTCTTAAAAGATAAAAAATATATTTTGCTTTATAAAAAATACGTTTGCATGTATTTTTGGATTTAATAACCAGTTTATTAAATCCATGAAAACTTGGTTAATATTTTAGTAACCCCTAAAAATATTTATTCATAAGAATTAGAAGTTGACATTCTGGTATAAATGTTGAACTTACAAGAAGGTTAACATTTAAATAGTAGAAGTTGGATATAAATTTCTCAAAGTTATTTTAGATGTTCACTAATTTGAATAGGGAGTATTTTTCACCACAATATACGAGTTATGGAAAAAAATTTCGCCTTTCAAGATAGGTGAACCTTGTTAAGGCATCTAAATGAACTTTTCCCATAAGAATTTATTTAGACATATAAGCCCATAATAAATTTGAAATGTCAAATTTATTCATGAGAATAAATATTTATTACAAGCCATAGACAGTCGGTTAGGAATTCATCAATACCTTTATGCCATTTCTAGATCACACAATAAAGTTTACCTCAGCTAAAATGCGCTAGGAGTGCTGATACCTTCCTTAACCATAATCAATCCCTTAACCTAGAATTTCATACAAGACTAGTCCCTTAACCCTGAATCAAACAACTAGGTGGTCACTCATTGATCCCGATGCCGCATGTGTATATGTGATAGAATGGTGATTCCACTAAGGACCTTCTATTTTGATAATATTAGACTCGGTTCTATATGTTTTATGTGGTTTATGTGATTTGATGTGTTTAAATCTTCACATTTGGCTTCCTTCTTTACTCTTTTGTATGTTTTATCTTATTCTTGCATGTACATTGGATATAAAGAATGTCTTCTTGTATCACTGGGCTATTTATGATACATCACTTTAAAATACACATATATGGAAACTTCATGTTAGTTGGCGGAGTAGCAACTTATCATATGAATTTCAGTCAGGGTTTAAGTTCGTGAAACCATATGACTTTTTGTTGATTGTTTGCATTGATAATGATTGATATACGTGTCATCCTATCACCTACTGAACTCCTATATTGCCTCAATAATGGTGATTACTAAAACAACAAAAGACCGTTTTTAGAGACCAAGTAGTAAACCTACCCCTTATCTTACGTAAAAGGATTAAAACTTGACTTTAGGGTGTATATTCCCTACATATATTTTGAATCAAGACAAGCCAAACATCTTGAGTTTAGGACTTACGGGTGACACAATGGCCGTCACTTAGGAAATTTTCATTGTAAAGTTTGGACAAGAATCAAAACTCTTGTTCATCATGCAAAAGTAACAACCATGTGTCACCTCTTGAAGGGAGAATTCATCATATAAAAACATACTCATACATTTAACATGCTTGCTTATAGGTTAAAATATAGGTCCCTCAAATTTGGTTTTTCCCTAAAGAGTCAAGAGTTGCCACAGTTTGATGGTGTTAAGGAGGATTTGCTCAACTTCTAATCCAGAAGCATCATTGTGCTTTTCTTCAAGCCAATAACAAGAACCTCTATTTTACCATGAACTAAGCTTGTGCCATATGCCTGAATGTCATCTACAAAGTCTTAACGCATTTATCAATGGAGATTGTGGTGAAATATAGGATTTTTTCTTAGGAAGGCAACAAGTTCACTTATGAATCCACTTGTACGAAGCTACACTACCAAAGAACCAATATTGTCTCTAGGTTTTTTATACAAAGCATGATCAAGAATGAATATCATGTTTCCTTTATTTCAATTGACACTCTGAAGCCCCATCCTGAAATATCATTTGATTTCTTTCCTCATCATGTTGAAATAATGACATTAACAAATCAAAGAGTGTTACTTTGTCACACATACCATGGACTATGCTATTATATGGGCAACCCTACTACCAAACAATGGCAGAATATCTTGAATCTGAAGACACAATATGATATTATAAAACTTAAAATGATGGTTGAAAGATCAAAGCCTTTACGCTATAAAATTATGAGATTCTTGAAGCCCAAGTTTTGTCCGCATGATAAAGAATTCTATATGTACCACTGCATGAGAGTTGAGTTGTTTGACTCAAAGACTTGGAGGTGGAAGCTGTTGAATGAGGTAAAGTTGCCACAAGAGAAGTTTCTTTGTCGTATGATAAAAGTATCCGTAAATGGTTCACTTCATCGACTTACTTGAAGAGAAATATATTTGTATTTGATGTGAAAATAGAAAGTTATTTCTTGTTTCCTCTTCCTTTACATCCTCCAAAGGCAATGATAACAAGGATATTGAGCTTGTTGAATATAAAGAAAAACTTGTCTTGACCTATATTGATAGGGAGAGTGATTTCATGGAGATATAAATCATGAAGAGTTACAACGGAAGACAATGCAACAAAAGACATTCATTAAACATGGGGGTTTTAATGAGAAAAGAACCTCATATAAGTCCTTTGGCCTGCAATATTTACATTATGTTGATGGGAAAATATTTTCCTAACATGACATTTTTTTAACTTCAATATCGAAAGTATTGATATGTTGTGATTAAGGAAGGGTTTAATCCATATATTTTTCCCATTTCGATCCATTTTTATTATTGAGGAAGGAACACGGTTGGACACAACATTGGAATTGTCATGCCTTTAAGAACAATTGCCACAAACCACCATTTTCTAGGTGGTATAATCCATATAAGAGATGTGAGTAGTTGCAAAATTTTCAAGTATTGAGTCTAGAAGTTAATGAGCAAGAGGCAAGTTGAGGATGTAAATAATGATATTATCTACCATATTGTCATTGGATCATCATGAGCATAATAAAGATTGATAAACGATGATGAGACACAGGTGATTGCTGGAGAAGCTGGCCTAATTAGGGTGTTGCATTGTCAACAATTTTGTTACTCAATACTTTGTTTAGGGATTAAATCATATTTTTAATGAAATATGCCTTTTCTTTTTGTTGTTCTGGAATCAAAAGATGATTAGTATTTTATTGTTAGTTATGATATTTTGATCAAGTTCCAACATGCAAAATCAAAACTAATCAATCTTGAAAGATTAAAAGTGTCTTGATTGCAGAAATAATTCAATGTTTGTTAAAATAGCATGACAAACAATATGGGATGACCAAATAATTTTGAGCTCATATATGAAATTAAACCACATATTATAGAGTGTAGTAGTATGCATAATGACTTGCAGTGGATTCAATAGTTATGGACTCGTGAACCATGGTTCTTTACAAGTCTAAATTATTACGCTGGACAAGGTTAAAATTTATCGGTTCTAACTTACCTTACTTGAAATTATTACGCTGGACAAGGTTAAAATTTATGGGTTCTAACTTACCTTACTTGAAATGAGAAAAGACCATCTTTGTTTATTCCTTTCACAATTCTTAAGATATATATCCCTTACATATCCTAATTTGAGCCTGATAGAATCTTTTTTTGAAAAAAAAAACCCTGACCTAGATTACACCTTACATTGGGGGGAAATGAGGGATTTTTGGTTGAAAAGATGAAGATAATAAAAGAATCAATGGTAAAAGGAATGCTAAGAATAAAAGCTGAATGATCAAGAAAGGGCTAAAAAAGAAAAAGAAAAAACCATTGACTAGAGGGCATCCAGGAAGACTTTGAGAAAGGAAGTGAGAAAGCTAAAAGTAGAAAGTATCTGCACTTAAAGGCAAATCAAGTTTTGATGATGGAATGCCATGAAAAGGTTAAAGGTAGAAAAATATCTATCATGTCTAGGAAAAATAATCTACAAATATGACAGTGATTCATTAATGTTTCGAAATTCTTTTCTTATAAGGATTTCATATTCATCCTAGCTATACAAGGAAAGAAGAGCTGGTGGTATTTAATGACAAATTAGTTATTTTTATTATTTTCTTTCATGTTTGGGCTTAATTAAAACTTTGTTTTGAGCTAGGGTTCAAGGCTTGTTTGGATCAGGTTATGGGCTTTTCAATTTAGGGTTTTGGGCCAGTTTTGAGTGGACCTCATATAAGTCCACATAAGGGGTCCATTAGGGTTAACTTTTTAAGAACTATTTAAACTCATGTAGGCTAAAATTTCAGCAGCTTTAATGAATATTATTCTAAATTTTTTAGTTTTAACGTGTGAGAATGATTCTTGCATTCTTCAGTTCTTGAACGAATTGAATCTGACTTATCAAAGATTAACTGGCTTCGTGGCGTCATTCTACTCATTCCAATAGTGGTGATGCCTTAGGGCAGGTTTTCATTGTGTCACACTCCTAACAGACCTATTTCGGGTTTCCGGGATTATATCTCAATCTTGATTGTGGGTTGCGTGACCACGTGATCACGAGGTTCGCATCAGTTGGTATTAGAGCTAGGCTCCGAAATAAGGTCATATCATTCTGTTATTTTCGTGTTTTTTCTTTCTTTCTTTAGTGTTCCCTTAAGTTTTTTAGTGTTTGCGTCCATCTTCTTGTTCTTCGAGTCTGCGTCATCTAAGCAAAAAAAAAAAGTTTATATTTCATTTGGTTACTGTCTCTAATCATATCAGTTTATTAAAAAAAAATAGAGAAAAGAGTGATTAGTTGAAATTTGAAGGATCATTCAATTTTACCGCAGAAACACAAATCTTGGTGAACCATAACCAAACCACCTTGGAATCAATTTCAACTTCATATTCAGTCTATTGGGGGTGAGATCGCATCATATGTCAAATTTGGACTTATTCTGATATTGTTTGCTTGAGGTTTTAATTCGAGATTCAATTCTGCCGCAGAAACACTATTATTAGTGAACCATAAGCAAACCAGCTTAGAATCAATCGAAACTTCATATTATGTGTATTGGGTATGAGAGCGCACCATATATTAAATTTAGGCTTATTTTGATGTCGGCTTCTTGAGGTTTTAATTGGAGGTTAAATTTTGCCGCAAACTGATCATACAAGGCGTTTGGGTACCTAGAAATAAGAGAACAACCTATGAATTGATTTTTGGTGTTTTCACAGTATTGTAATACTACATATTAAATTCAAGGTCATTTGGATATTGGTTTCTTTAGGTTTCTAAATTGGTTCTTGTTTTATCGTAATGGGTCTGTTTGGTGTTATCTTTCAAAACTTGTTTTGTTTCTGTTGATTTCGTTCCTGCCATTATACTATCATCATATTTTGATATTTGGCTATTGTTTGAGTCATTTTCATCACTTTCACATCTGTTTGTTTTTTTTCGATAAGTTCTGGTCCAAACAAAAGTTAGATTCGTAATCTCGAATCTAAATCAGTGTTCTTCCTGTTATAAACTCTATTCTTTTTGTCGTCTTCTTGTTTTTTTTTCCCCTATCTGTGTCATGTATTCACCAAGGGAGAGCGAACAGAGGAGGATTGTAGATCAACGATGCGAAAAACTAAGCCATGGTTTGGGGGTTCTAGAACGAGAAGTTGATAAGTGTAGAAGATTATTCTATGATCTTCAAGCTTCATGGGAAAAAGAGGTACAACGCCAAAAGGATGAAAGATGAAAGAGAGTCGTTGTGGTTATCATTCAAAAGTATGTACGCCAGTGGTTAGTACGGCGTGCTTATTTGAAATTCTTGTCAGTCACTACTTCTATGTAGTGTTGTTGGAGAAAGGTGTTAGCAATAAGGGGATTCCGAAGGCTTAAACAAGAGGCTACTGAAGTCACTATTAATCTTATTCAAGATTCGAGGGCGAATCTTCTTAAAGAGGGAGGGAATGATACGGTTCAGCCTTGTGATATAACCCAAGTAAGGTCATATTCGGATTTTGGCGTAAAAAACGCAATAGTTCAGGTTTACGGCAACAATCATAATTTTCAATCCAACCATTGGATCAGGTTAATATTTTATGTAGACTCTCCAGACATATCTTACTACCTTGGGTTAAAAATTCAGGTCAATCGGAGTTCGGAAAGGAACCACAATACTGGTCAACGGAGGTTATACGAATTTTGTTATTTACTTCCATTTGACTTGTGGACTTCCTATTTGGTTAGGATTCTTTTCCTATAAGGATCTAGCAGCTCGTTTTGGGAATTTCCTAGTTCCACAAGGATCTTTAATGAGCTGCAATATAATCTACAAGTGTGGCAGTGATTCATTAATGTTTCAGAATCCTTTTCTTATAAGGATTCCTTATTCATCTTAGCTACATAAGGAAAGAAGAGCTGGTGGTATTTAATGACAGATTAGTTATTTTTATTATTTTCTTTCATGTTTGGGCTTAATTAAAACTTTGTTTTGAGCTAGGGTCCAAGACTTGTTTGGATCAGGTTATGAGCTTTTCAATTTAGGGTTTTGGGCCAATTTTGAGTGGACCTCATATAAGTCCACATAAGGGGTCCATTAGGGTTAACTTTTTAAGAACTATTTAAACTTATGTAGGCTAAAATTTCGGCAGCTTTGATGAATATTATTCTGAATTTTTCAGTTTTAACGTGTGAGAGTGATTCTTGCATTCTTCAGTTCTTGAACGAACTGAATCTGACTTATCGAAGATTAACTGGCTTCGTGGCATCATTATACTCATTCCAATAATGTTGGTGCCTTAGGGCAGGTTTCCATTGTGTCACACTCCTATCAGACCTATTTCGTGTTTTCGGGATCAGATCTCAATCTTGATTGTGGGTTGCGTGACCACGTGATCACGAGGTTCGCATCAGATCCGATGTAGATCCTACTATTTAGAATTTGAAAATGATAGGTCGCCAGTGAAAATAAATTAAATTTGAATTTGAAAATGTGAAAGTCACTCATAAAAATAGATCAATTTCAAAGAAGTATAGATGCTTGCTAAAATTCTTTTTGGAATTTAAAAAGGTTAAGCCACCCGTGAAAATAGACCAAAACTTTTGAATTTTAAAATGGGCAGGTCGCCAGTCAAAATAAACCAATTTCAAAAAAGTATAGACGTTTGCTGAAATTATTTTTGAAATTTAAAGGGGGTAAGTCGCCTGTGAAAATAGACCAAAAATTTTGAATTTTTAAATGGATAGGTCACTCATGAAAATAGACTAATGTCATAGAAACATGGACGCTTGCTAAAATTCTTTTAGGAATTTAAAAAGGGTAAGTCATCTGTGGAAATAGACTAAAACTTTTGAATTTCAAAATAGGCAAGTCGCTCATGAAAATAAACTATTTTTTTTTAATTTTAAAATTGGCAAATCACCCGTGATAATGAGACCATTTTCTACAAAAAAGCAAAGTCTTTGAATGAGTGGATAACCTACAAAATCATATGGACATTGATTCTTTACAAGCTCACTATGCAAAACCTTAATGAGATTTTGCTTCGTAATTATTGTAAAGAAGTGACATTTGTTGTTACTCATTTTTTTACCACACACACACACACATGTATATAATAAAAAAAAAATAGAAGAGGACATACATGAAGAAAACCTAGAGCATTTCCCAAGATTAATAACGAAGGACCAAGATGATAAGTGAAAATTGGAGGACTAAAATATATAAGATTGGCAAATTTGGTCACCTAATCTGACTATCAAAAGGCCCTACTAGTGAAAACATTTTTATCTGGGATAAAGGAACAAAAATTTGGATGGGGACTTTGTTGCATAAATACTGAAGTTTGATGGACTATTAAGGACTTAATTGAAGAAATCAAAAACTAAGGACCAAAATAAAAAGACATGTGATTGTAGGGGCTGAAATTGACCAAATTAGAGGCTAAATTGAAGAAAATTGAAAGTCTTATGGTCATTGAAGGGTCCGAGTGCACAAATCAGGAACCAATGACCAAGATGAAAATGACGCTAAACTTTGGGGTTGATGATTGAGTTCGGCAGGGGCGAAATTGCATAAAATTAAGAGTTTGGGAGGTAATTATGGATGCAATTAAAAGAAATTGGAAGAATAGGGACTAAAATGAAATATTTCATATCTCAAATTAAAAACCCTAATTTTTAGGGTTTAACCTAGACTTCGCGTCGTTCAGCCACTGCTTAACTTGTTCTTCAATAGTTTTGCCTAATTGAGTAGGCATTTTCAGGCGAATGACTGTGGCATTTTTTATCGCCCCGGGAGCTATAACCACTATCATTTAATTGAGAAACATCCACTCTATAAAGACCAGTTACTCTTATTAAACGTTTATATTTCATTTTCTTCAACGAACTCAACAGCACCTTGTTTTTTTATCAATCATCACTGCATTTTCAAATTCTATGCTACTCAATTTGGCACTTTCAAATAAATAAATGTGAAGCTACATGCTTTCAAATTAATGAAGGCTAGATCCAAACGAAAGGCATGTAGCTCTTTTATTAACTTTAGGTGATGTCCAATAATGTTTACACCTATTTTTCAAAAACCACCTATTTTTTTCATGTGTTCACACTTAAAGCTTTTCAAAGAGTTCTTATTAATGGCTTTAAAATCTTCATATCAAGATCAAAATGCTAGAAATAGCTTATTGTCTTTCAAGTCTAGCAAAACCACCAAGTACCCTTAAAACCAAAACCACCCTTTCAAAATCAATCTGGTACAAGAACTTCTAGTTGTTAGCTTTTTTCCATAACCCTCTCACTTTGATCAAAGAGCTAAGATTTGATCAATATTAGAGGGAATCCACTAAAAAACCTAGAAAACACTTATAAATACCCCTGAAAATCATAGGAAAAAAAGAAAAAAAAAACAAAGAGAGAAAACATAGAGAAATACTCTGTTAATATACCATATTGTGAAGGTTTAAGAGCCTAACATAGAAGGTCTAACAAGCTTTGAAAAGAAAGAGAGTGAAATGAAAAGAAGGAAGGAAAAGAGAAGAAAAAATAGTAGTCTGTAATTAGCAAGCTTGGAGAAAGTATAGCTATGCAAAAACTCATTAGTGATCAAGGTATACTTTGATCAAGGTACAGCTTGAAGAAGAAATACTATGTGGCCTACCCATTCATGCTTTCTTTATATTTAAACCTCTTTTGATTTTTTTCAGCTTGTTTTAATATTATAATGTTTTCTAGTTTTGTTTTTATTAATACATAAAAATGTTTTTTTATTGTTTAAATCTTGTTTGGAGTTGATATTAACGTTACTAAGTGTCAAGACAATATGTTTGTGACTGATTTTGATAAAATATTGTAGTTTTGGATTCTGCCAAAAGGTGATCGTGGGTATTTGATGTCTTTTCTATTTTGTAAGGTGGCAGTGAATGTTTGATACCTTTTCTATTTTATTAGTGTATGGTCTTGGTTCCTGAGCATAGGTTGAGTTCTAAGTGTTCAAGAGTTAGTTGAGAATCAAATTTTAATGTTTTTGTAGGCTGTTCTTGGTGTTTGATATGTTTTTGTCATAAAATTTTATGTTTTTTTTTGTTTTGATCTATTTTTGCTTTAATTGTTTGTTTTGCTTTAGTTTCGGGTCAAACCATGGTTTTTTATTTGATTAAAGGTTAAACAAAAGTTTTCGAGTTAACTCGATTAGTTTTGTTTTGGGTCAAGTACCAAGGCTTTATTTGGTTTATTACTTTTTTTGTTAAGGAATTTTTGGCCTAAGAAATTGTTTGGCAAACATACCATTAAATCTATTTTAACAGTTTTGTTTTGAATAAAAATAGTTTTCTACCGAATAGACCCCAAATAAATTCATAAAAAGTATATATCAAAAAAATCAATGATCAATTTAAAATTATTTGTGGGTCTCTCAAATAGTTTTTCAGCAATTTTATTTAATATCAGGACTGTAAACTTACCTTGCAAGATGCTAATCAGGCATTAAATACCCAACTTTTCATCAAAATCTCCAAAATTTCTAAAAACAATTCTCATTTTTCAAAAAAAAAAATTGTATTTTATTTGGTGTACATTCGGTCAAGTCTCTCAAAAGATAAAAATCATATTTTACTTTATATATATATATATATATATATATATATATATATATATATGATTTAGCATTTTATATATAAAAATAAAAATTCAAAAAATATCTTTGCATCTATTTTTTTAATTTAATAACCAGTTTGTTGAATCCATAAAAACTTGGCTAATATTTCACTAACCCCTAAAAATTTTAATTCATGAGAATTAATAGTCAATATTTTGATATAAATGTTGAAACTACAAGTAAGCTAACATTTAAATATCATAAGTTGACTAGAAAATTCTTATAATTATTTTGGGTATTCAACAATTTTAATTAGGATTATTTTTCACCATAATATACGATTTGTGGAAAACTATTTGCCTTCCACGATAGGTGAACCTTGTCAGAGCACCTACATGGACTCTTCTTGCAAGAATTTATTTAGGCATATGAGTCCATAATGAATTCAAAATTCCAAATTTATTCACAAAATAAATATTTATTCTAAGCAATAAACGAATCATTGATTAGGAACTCATCAATACATTTAAGCCACATCTAGACCACACAATGCAGCTTACCTTAGATAAGATACGCTAGACGTGTTAATACCTTACCTAGCCACAATCAATCTCTTACCCTAGAGTTTTATATAAGATCAATCCACTTGGATCTTCTAATGGCTTTAAACTAAATAACTAGATAACGACTTCTTGATCCCGACACCACAATGTCACGCACATAAATGCGACACTTGATATAACGTAATGGCAGTAGCTAAGGAGGCAGATATCGATATTGATTGATAAAAACTGATGGATATGACAAAGAAAACGAAAAGAATGTTTTCTTATACTTAATAATCATGCTAACGGTGACTAAAGAGTTAGGTAGAAGGCTTGTTAGGTAATCTAAATGATGACCAACACGAAGAATAGATGACTTAGTCGGCTATACGAAGGACAAGTAAGGGGTTGGGTGTAAATTGAATTGTCATTACTAAAGATGACTTATAGATATGAAGAAATAAAGTGATTTTGGGATTTATATGGATAAATCTGAGTTATTAACAATGCTGAGTTAATATACGAGTAGAAAATCAAATTTATGAAATATTAAATCATAAAAAATGACATTTTTTACCTTATATGTTATAAATTTTAGAGGTTTATTTTTCTCAACGGACAACATTGATTTAGTTTATTATTTACATTTTTGTTAAGTATAGAACCTATGTATCTTGAAAAGATTATGACATTGTAATAACTTTATTATGGGATGTATTAAGTATGGAATGTTATTATTATAGTATTATGTATGTTAAAATTTTGCTTGAATTCAATTATACATTTAAATGTGTAAGATATATAGTCTACTAATGAAATGGAAGTCTTTTTTTAAACACCCCTGGTTTCAAACATGTTTTTCTTATTAACATTAGAGAGATTTAGCATTGAAAAAGACTCATTAGATTTTTCTCCGATTTCTCTTCAATGTAGGAAATCTACTTTTAAAATCGTCTGAAAAGAAAGACTTGTCTTGATGTATGGTTCAAAAATTCAACTTACATTGGAATAGAAAAACACGTGCTTTTATTTTTATTTTATTTTATATTGGGTTACTTTAGGAATCGTGCACAATTGCAAGTCGATATTTGACCCGGATTTGTTGAGGACTAGTTATTTTAGTTTCAACAAGAAAATTTATACAAAAAAAATGTCAACATGTTTTTATAGTTAAAGAAATTATAAGTGAAGATAAAAAAATTTATATATACATACAATTAAACAAATTGAAAACTATATTTATTAATAAATGGAGAAAAAAAAAACACAAATGATAAATAAAATAAAATTAAAAAAATCAATATTTAATCTTATAAGATAAGATATTTACTCTATTGTGTTTAGTAAATTTATTTATTAAAATATTATTAATATACCATTGTATATTTTCAAAATGCCCCATTGATTTTTTCCAAACAGCCTACTTAATTTTACATATAATTATTTTTTCAATAAAACTCTATAATTACTTATTCAATTAAATAAATTTTCCGAACAGACTATTTATTCAACAAAAAATCAACTTAGCTTAAAAGATCAATTTTTTAGATGAAGTCCCATGATTTATATCATTGATTAACAAATTATACAAGCAATACAATCAACATGCTCTCACGATACCACACTCGACAATATTTATGGGCAAAAAACAAAAATGATTTAAGCAAAAAGCACATCATAGGATTGGAGAAAAAGCATGCCCGGTAAGGGCATGCGTGGCTCCAAAGTTTATTCGTGCTTGCTCAAACCGAAAAATTAAAACGACAAAGATGATTCGGCCCTTCCTCTTTTCACCTTTCTCCCAAGGGTTTGAGAGAGTAATGAAGCAAAGAGATTAGGATGGCTTCTTCATTGGTCTTTTACTTTCTTTCTTGGTGTTTAGCTAACACCAAGAAGAAATTTTGACATCTCCCTCCAAAGGAATTTTGACCCATCATTTAAAACTTTAATCATGCAGCGTTTAAAGAGAAAAAGGGTTGGAATTTAGAAAGCATTGGATACCGTCATGTCAAACTGTTCGAGTAGATTTGATCTCCTGTCATTCAAAGGTGTTGGCTCTCTTGACTTTCTCTCTGTCTTGCATTATTAAGTTATAAACAACAGCATGATGCACTAGCCGAAAAAAGGAAAGCATTAGCCATGCGGGACACATGAGAGCTTTTGCCGCATACTTCAAATGAATATGCCTCTACTTTCCTCGCTCAAACACAAGATGAAAAAGAGCAGTTCCTATTGATGAGACTATCTTCTCCTTATTACCCTTCTTTTTCAGCTTCTCATGTAAATCTAAGTTATATTACTGGTATGAATGTGATCAGTTCAACCCTCCACTGGCAGATTAACTTCCCTCATAACCTTTGCAGCATCCTCGGGGAAGACAGGATTTATATAGCAACCGGTTCCAATTTCAAACCCCCCGACCCCGCTCAACTGAGGTATTATCTGTAAAAACCAGTGAGCATAGAATAATTCTGATTCTTTAACCTGAAGGGGAGAGGTCTGGATCATGAAGTTAAATGGTGGGTTGTCCAGTTGTAGAGACATCTTCCTAAGCATGAGCTTCAGCAATCCACCGAGATAAACCATCTGCAGAATTCCACATAAATCACGATAAAATGACAATCACGGAAATGAACCCTACCATTTGCGAAGACAATTACAGGAAAGCCTTTATCTAAGGCTCAAAACATCACATAGTTTACAGGTTATACGAACTACATGAATAAAATGTGCATCTTATACTTCACAGAGAAAAAAGGTGGAGAGAAAACTCTACATGCCTTATTACAGTCCATTGCTTTATCATAATCACTATATTAAGCCTCACCTAGCAAGGTAGCATCCTTAAATACACAACCATATTATTAATTTACTTTTAGTTATTCCATCATATGGCACCTAACTTTTCCCAAATAAGTATAAAGACTCCTTATTAACTTTACAATTGTCTCTGTAACAACATAGTTCTTTTTATTTTTTAAAAGAAAAGACAACAATATTTTCTTTCTTAAAATTATACCAAATAATTATAAAAAATGAAGAAGATCCAAACACACCTTTCAAACGTACTCATTCTACATATGATTCCTTGCTATTCTTTTCAAATTTTAAGATTTAAGGGCTAAACTGGTACGGGACAATAACTTCCCCAAGCTCAAGCCACAAACATTTAGAAACGAATTCTGGGTTCAACAAAATCAAGAAATACTACCCTCGTTTTTTGTTGTGATTTAAATTTAAAGCAACTAACAAAATAACCTAAGGATCATAAATGTATATCATGGTGTCTTAATGACTATTTTCACACCCTTTTCCTCTTTACAAAGGGATGAAATTAGTTATTAAAATTCCAATAATGTCGCTGTCAGACCAAAAAAAAAGGGGTCGGGGGGGCAACAAGATGTGGTTTTATTTGAAAACCTGTGCAAAATAAAGGATAGAACCAATAACTGAAAATTACCTTCTCACAATCAAATTCATGGAAATGAGAGGAGTGAGCCCTGGGAATAATCCATATCTCAAAAGGGAATGTGGCAGCAAAAGGAACAACGGAGATAAAATGAGTCGATTCATCAATCAAAAGTTCTTTTGCTTGAACTTCACATAGACTGCATTTTCCTGTCTTTTCAAAGTACTCATTCATGCCCTCAAATCGAGCAGAGACTGATGAAGGAATAATGGGAAGAGCCAGTATCTGGCTATGTGAATGACTCATCGATGCTCCAGCAGATGCGCCATGGTTCTTGAACACCTTAAAAGTGTAAAACAAAGACCATTGTTAGTTCGATTGCATATCAATGCAACAGAGAAACAAGTTCAGATGCAGTTTAACATGACAGGAAAGCAAAGCAGATGAGATTGCACAAAAACACATACATGTGCATGCAAATCTCTTGGGTTTAACTTTAAATGCAGCATCCTATTTAGTTATGCAGAAATGAGGACACAAGGCAGAACAGAAAATTTCCATGACAGTGAAACAATCCTAATTACTAGTGAAACACCCCAAAACAATAAGCGCAAACATTTTAAACTAAAATTCTCCAAATCCAACTACAAAAAGCAAAGCTACATGTATTCATTTATTCAAAACTCCCAGGAACATAAATATCCACACACACTTGAACGAAATCCAATTTCATAAATCCACATTAATGAATTAACTAAAATCCCATTGCTGAAAAAGGATAAAATAAAATAAATTATTAACTAAATGAAAAATTAAGAACAAATAAAACATGTTCAAATAAGCTAAAATAAAATAAGCTCGTATCTTGACAATCATTAACCAATAAAACCAATGACTCATCGATGTTCTAGAAGATGCAACATGGTTCTTGAACACCTTAACAATGAAATCAAGACCGTTTTGGGTTCAGGTTGCTAATAGTGCAAAAGCTAGACAAGTCAAATCACACCTTAATTGAAAGGTAAGCAATACTGTGAGGATGCGCATGCACACAGATTTTATGGGTTCAAAGAAGCCTGAAAAATAGAATGATGCATTCCAAATTTTCAGTTACGCAAAAAATTAAAAAAAAAATACAAAAAGAGAGAATTTTGCAGGAAAAATACATCACAACAGCTAATGAATATATGGTGGGCTGGGTTACATAATCATAGACATATTAACAGAACCATTAAACAAAAACACGAATAAGTGAAAGAATACAAGCATGAAAAAACACCAAACTCAACCATCAGACTCGCTATATATTCATAGAACATGAAGAAAAACTCTGAATTTCCTAAAGGCTAAAGATATAAACCATTGTTCAAGAGTACAGAGTCCAAGCCTGTCTTTCCAAAGCATTGACAATGAAATATAATTTTGCAAAATGAACAAAAATATACCCGCCCGGTACCCATTCAAGGAGCAATAGAATCACAAGTTCACAGAACATTGTGTGCCATCTAGGCTAAATCATCATCATCATCATCATCATCATCATTCAAAGCCTAAAAAAAATTCATCTTTAAGCTAATATCAATAGTACATTATTAAAAAAGAAAAAAAAAAACAGCTTAATTTGTTTTGCTACAAATTCAAGATTCAAGAAGAAAAAACCATTTCCAAAAATACAGAAAAAACTGAAGAATCTACTCGTCCTTGAACAAATGGCCCAGAAGAAATCTATATTTATGAATTAAATAAAAAACGCATGACAAAAAAAAACACACAAATTCACTAAAAAGAAAAGTACAGCAAAAAAAAAAAGGAGCAAACCTGCACGTATTTAATGGATTCAACAGTAGCAATCTGCTGAATCCTCTTCTTATAAGCAAGCAAAACTTGGCCAATATCTCTCGCCTCCATATCACACAGATGGACCGAATGAACCGGGTTCTCTATCACCACATCGTGAAACCCAAAACCGCCCATGGCCAGACCCGGAACACCCATATCCTGCTTTACATCACACGGGCCCTCGAGATTCCTGTTCAGGGCGGGGTAGAGATTCTCAATGACCCGGAGTTTCCAATTCGGGTCGGACGGGTCAGACGGGACCCGGAAGATTTCGGGTGCGCACTCGTGCTCGTTTCCGATGCAGAAAGGGCATGAGGAGTTGTCGTTGGGGTTAGAGTTTTGAGGGGATTTGGATTTGAGATCAGTGGGTCTTTTGGCACGGGCGGGTGAGAAAATGACCCATCGGTTTGTTACCGGGTCGTGCCTGAGCTCGGGCCTCCGACCCGTATTTTGACCTTGTGATGACATTTCTTTCCGGGTGCTGGTTTAGAAATGTCTGGTGCTTTGGTTTTCATGGGAGAGCGGTAAACCACCTTTGTGTCGCGTGAAAATCACTTTCATCCTCATTCTTTTAATTTTATCACTTTGAATCGTTTGTGTTGATGGACAGCTTCTTTTTTTTTTGTTTTTTAATTTAATGTGGGTGTCTGAGCCAGCTTACACGCATCTCGATTAATCCCACAGGCCTTGAAGTTAACGATCATGTAAGCCTCCAGTGGCCATCATATAAGCAACTCAGGGCTTGAACCTGAAACCATAGAGAGAACAAACCTCTTAGTCCCAAATTTTTACCATTGGGCCACCATTTAGATGGTTAACAACTTCTTTTTTTAATCTAAGAAAACAAAACTATCCTTTTTTATTTGTTCAAGTTTTTTTTTCTTATTGAATTTCCATTTAAAAATTAAATAAATGATTGAAGACTATAGTAATATAGGGTGTTTATCGCTTGAAAATATTTTAAAATAATTTTTTATAATTTTTTATTTTTAATATTAGTACATTAAAACTATTAAAAAATACTAAAAATATATTATTTTAATATTTTTGCAAATAAAATATTCTTTTAAAACACATCAAAAAATAAAAGTAAATAAATAATGTGGGAATTTAAAAAATAAAATAAGAGAAACAGTTGTGCTTGTAATATTAAGCAGATGAAAAATATAAGGATTTAAAAAATAAAATAAAATAAGAGTTGTGTTTGTAATATTAAGTGGGGAATTGAGTTTTGTTTTTATAATAAGAAAATCATCCATCACAAGCATGATGAACAAAGTATTTAATTGATAAGGTTCTAAGTTTGTTTTTTAGATATTACTATTTTTAGTTCCACAAATCTCAAAGCTACTCAAGGCTTACGTGGTTATTAATTTTAAGGCTCGTAGAATTAATTGAGATTTGCGCAAACTGTATTTGACACCCGCGTTAATTAAAAAAAAACAAAGTAGTTAATAGAAAAGAATGATTTTGTCTTTTTAATATATAAAAAACTCAAAAAACTTTAGGATAATTAGATTATTCAGAGTGCCATTAACACCTAAAAAGAAAAGGAAAAAAAAAAAGATCAAAGGTTTTTAAAATTTAGACAATTTTTTGTACGAGTAATGGTCTTGTTTTAATATCAGTGTTGTTGAGTTTTTTTTATAAATATCTTTATGCTGCTTTTTTCTTCTTCTTTTTAGAATTGATGATGATAGTTTGAATATAAGAACATTTTATTCATGTGTGGGCTTTGAATAGCCGTATGTGTGTGTGTAAAAGAGAGAGAAGAAAACAAATAGAAACTCTCATTGAGAGTTTAAATATTTCTTTTTTTTGGTGGACTTGCGTAAGGCTTTTGTGTCAATTCCTATACTAATGCGTGCCTTCTCTTTTCTTTTATTTTTTTATTTTTTAAAAGAGTAAGAGAGTTTTTCTAAATAATGAGTGTTTCTTTAAGAGGTCCAAATTGTGAGAAATTACTACGTATAATTTATTATTTGATAATATTAAGCATATTTAAAAATTTTAAGAAAATATTTTATTATAAGTTTTTTTAATTCATCTACTTTCTTTTTTTTTATTCTGAAATCTCTTTAATTTTTACAATTTTAATTTTAATTTAAAAATTTATTTTTTTAATATTTCATGTTCCAAGAGCAAAGAAATAAGGCATTTGGAAAGAACATATAAGAAAGCAAGTTAGTGAATGATTATTTTTAAGCGACTAAACTTGTTATTTTTATTGTCAAATGGTTCCAATTGATGTGGTGAGTTCAATAATAATTATTTTTTTCTCTAAAAAAATATGAGAAAGTAGATTGAGCTTGGGTTTAATTTTTTTTAATTCGGTTTATTTTTATTTATTTGATTGTTTTTAGGTGTTTTAGGGTTGGTATGTCGTTTTTCAAGGTTTTTATTGTGTTTCTTATTTGTTTTATATGAAAATAGATTTTTTTAAAAAAAAAACCCTCTTAATTTTTCAACCACTATAATAATAGCTGAATTCTAGACACTAACAGGTAAAATACATCACTTGATTCTGATTTTGATGGTAATATTATTATTTGTTTTATGATTAATTATATATGGATATAATATGCAGATTTAAAAAAAAATTTGCTTTGGAATATTTAGTGAGAATAAAACATTTATTTTGTTGTTTTTTATTACTTATTTTATATAATTTTTTCAAATTTATTTTTTTTAGAAAAAAAGATTTCATATGCTCGCATTAAAAACATCAAGGCATGATATTTTTTTTAATCTATGATAAATTTCTATTTTTAAAACTTTATTATTTTTATATAAGACTATGGTGTAAACATGTATTTGTAGAAATTAAGATCAATATTATGAAATAAAATTTTAGTTTATAATTAAAAAAATCAAAATAATAAGGATTAAAATTAAAAAAAAACTTTTTTTTTATTTTTACTATTAAAAAGGTGTGAAAAACTTTAGTTTGGTCATTGGAGTTTTTTTTTTTGCATATTTGGTTAATATTATTGTAAGATTTTACATTTTGATACTAAGCTTTATCTTTTCACGTTCTAATCCCTAGCTACTGAGAGACAAGAGATAAAATCGTTGGAAAATAAGGAGGAGAGAGAAATAATTTGGTCGGCCACAATTCGACCGGTCATATTTTGACCATAAAAAATATCAATTTTAGTGTTAATAAATTTATCTTTGTCTTATAGAAAAGAGTTTAGTAGAAGTAGTTTTATCATTTAAACATACCAGAAAAAAGTAGATCGAGCCCATGAAGTCTTTTTAAATATGGCTTGATTTGTTTTGTTTTTAAAGTAATTATAGGGTGTTTTAAGGTTTATGCTATGTTTTTTAGGTATTTTTCTTTTTCTATCAAAGCATGTTGAAATCTGGAGTTTTAGACCTAAAAAATTTAGACCCTGACACCCGAGGTGGCTGGAAAACAAAAGGTAGATTATATGTCGTTTCTCTAATTAAAAAATATATTATTTGTTGTATTTTAAAACAAATAAGTGAATGATGTTTTTCAAAAAACATAAAGATAAACAAGCATGTGTGTTTGACTTATAGACCCGAGTATGCCTGAGATTTTTCCTTTTAGAACAAATGTGCTAGCCTAGCAGCATTTAACCTATTTTTTTAAAGGGAATTTTAGGCTATTACATTTTTTTTTCTTTTACTTATTTTTTCTTTTTCTTTTTAATAAGATTATATATTTTTATGGTAATGTTATTAATTGTTTTATGACTAATTATATATAAATGTAATATGCATATTTTTATATATAAAAAAATTGCTTAGGATATTTAGCGAGAATAAAACATCTAGTTTGCTGTTTTTTATTAATTATTTTATATAATTTTTTCGAATTCATCTTTTTTTCTTCGCGTGGCATGATAGTTTTGTAATCCATAATAATTTTTTATTTTAAAAAACTTTTTTTTTTTAAAAAAAAAAGCCATGCTGTAAACATGTATTTGTAGAAAGGTGGATGGTGATAGCTTTAATTATTATAAACAGGGCTTGGTTTTCAAAGGGTATTGGCGAGACGACTCCTCTTCCCACCTCCGTGTCACCCTGTTCTCCTACCGACTCGTGTTTCTGGTTGAAAATTAGCCACTTTTTATTTATTTATTTATTTATTAAGCGTGGAGAAACATGTAAATTTAGGGGAGACGGTGGATGAATTCCCCACCTCACAAGTTAAATTGCTGTTCATGTATCAGATTAGGTTACAAATTTATATTCAGTAATTTTGACCGACCGAGGGATGGAAAATGGAAGGTGGTTAATTACCAAGAGAAAAATAATCTCTTTTTTGACTTTTCCCCCCACCAATGCTTGGATATTTTTTCATTGGTGAATGAAATTTATTTAATTGTATGATTGGTATTACGATGAAAGTGATTTTTAAAATTATTTTCTAATTAAAAAATAATATTTTTTAAACAATTTAAAATTTAAAAATAGAGTGCCAAACAAAAGCTTGATGATTTTTTTGGAGGAGTTGGTGGAGCCATTTAGAATTGCAATTTTATATATATATATATATATATATATATATATATATATATAAAATCAAACTTTAATTGGCAACCACATTTATAATAGTTAAAAAAACATTTTTTTTTAGCAATGTCTATTTAGGAATGAGATCGCAGTTACTTTTCAAAGTATTTTTCATTTAGAATTATATTAAAATATTTTTTTTATTTTAAAAAAATTATTTTTAATATCAACATATCAAAATGATCTAAAAAAATAAAAAAATAATAATTTGAGGTAAAGAAAATAATAAAAAAAATTCAAATATAAAATCTAGACTACAAGTTAAAGTTTTAAAAGAAATTTGTTAAGAAATCTAGACATGTTAAATATAAAGCGTGAAAATAACGATTAATAAAAATTAAAAAATATATATAATTTATTTGTTTTTATATTTTAAAAGTGTTTTTTTAATTAGATTATTTTTATTTTTTATTTTTTAATTTATTTTTTTATATTTTCAGATTGTTTTGATATACTAATTGTAAAAATAAATTTAAAAAATTATTATTTTAATATATTAAAAAATACATTTTAAAAAATAATTCAAATAAACAAAAAGCAAGAGGAGATGGCCATTCTTACCAGACAGTCCGAAGAACAGCACTAATAACGTGCGATGTGTTTTGACCACTGGTACCCATGCGAATAAAAACAAAACTTCCTTTTTCTCCACCTGTACACCGTATGCATACATCTGTACACCGTATGTATACATCTGTATGCACTCATGCATACATGCAGCACCTTTACCAAATGATGCACAAATGGAGGATGATACCCCTTGGATATACGTGCAATACCTGTATACCATGTTCACATTGGCCAGACTCCTGCTCGTACATATGTAGAGCTCAAAATACAGCAGAATCCCTAGCGGGATCCTATGACCAAGAAATACTGTGACAGATTTTTGCATATTGAATTTATTTTTTTTAGATTACATTCTAAATTTATCATTTATATTTGGTTGGTATAGTTATGAAAATCTCTTACTTTTTTTTAATGTTTGTTAGTACTTTTAAAATTGATTTTTGTTTGAAAATATATTAAAATATTTTTTGTTTTTTTTTTAATATTAAGATATTAAAATCACCAAAAAAAATTAAAAAATATATATTTAATATTTTTTAAAAATAAACACACTTTTAAAAAACACCAAGAAACGGAAGCAGTCATATTTCTAAGCAAGTTCTAAATTTGTGCGGTTTATCTTATATTTTTTAAGCAGTTTTAAATTTGGATATGTTTATTTTTACGTTTTAAAAGCGTTTTTAAAAAAAATTGAATTTTATTTTATTTTTTTGCTTCAAATTAATATTTTTTTTAATGTTTATATATTATGTTGATGCGCTAATATCAAAAATAATTTTTAAAAAATTAAAAAATATATATTATTTTGATATATTTTTGAGTGAAAAGCATTTTAAAAAGTAATCACAACCACTTTCTCGAACATACTCTACATCATGTAAATTTTACTTTTTTTTAATTGCCTGCAAATAAAAAACTTGACTCATTAATTTGTATTTTAATTGGATGAGTTACACAACAATTCTTATATATGGTACATTAATTACTGAAAAATAAAAATAAATATCTTGATATCTCTAGCATTTTTTTTTTAAGAAATATCCTCATGATTATTTTTTTCAATTAGTTTGTTGATAACTAAATTGTGAAGCTTTCTTTATAATTAAATTAAAGCATAATTTAATGTCGTGTAAAAATGAGAGGTAGGTAGGTAATCTCTAAATTCCTAACAAGGTATATTTTTTTTAACCATCGACATGGTATATTATATCCATAACATCCAAACACATGTAACTATTTCTTATCACATTTACATATAAAAATAAAATTATTGTAATTAAAAAATTATATGTATTTTATCTACTAATGTTCAAAAAAGTTAATACATTATTTTTCTGATATTGGATAATGTGATAAGTTATCGATTATCATGGAAACTGTTATAATTAAACATTGATATATATATATATATATATATATGAAATATTTTATTCAGATATTCCATATATGTTCTATTCATAAAAGGAGGAGGCACTGTATTTATATTGGTCCAGAACATTGGGTTCTGTAAGCGAGGAAATATATATAATTTATTTGAAAAAACCACAAAACAATCGGTGCTCCTGATATTTCTTCGCCTACAGCACCGGTTGTTTTGTGATTTTTCCAAATAAGTTATATATGTTCTGTAGGCGAAGAAATATCAGGAGCACCGGTTGTTTTGTGGGTTTTCCAAATAAGTTATATGTATTTCCTTGCCTGCAGAACCTAATGTTGCCTCCTCTTTTTATAAATAGAACATATATGGAATATCTGAATATAATATCTTAAACACCCTTCAACAAATAACCACAACAGCTGGGATTACTATTTCACTGAAACGGATCTCACACACACACACATATATATAACAACCAAACACATGTAATTATTTCTTAGCACATATATATATATATATATATATAAAAATATAACTATTGTAATTAAAAATTTATATGTATTTTATCTACACATGTTCAAAAAAGTTAATGCATCACTTTCTAATATTGGATAATATGATAAGTTATTGGTTATCATGGAAATTGTTATAATTAAACATTCGCACGTGTACAAAAATTTAATGTATTACTCTTTATTATTCTAAATATATTAAGTGATTGATTTTTTATGATAAAACTTAAATAGTTAAGCACTAAGATATATATAAAAAAATTAATACATTTATAATGTCAAACTTTTAATTCAATGTTTTGCATTATGTAATGTTGACAAATTACAACTATTGCATTAGTTTTATAAGTATATCCATATTTTAGGTTCAACACTTTCAATCTTTTCTTTTGAACATCTCAAAGTTTGTGTCTTTTTTTTCCTATTAGAATTATGAAAGTTCAAAGACTTCTAGATTTAGGATTCAAAGCATACCAACTATAAGTAATGTAATTGAGGTACAAATTAGTTTTAGCATTGCAAGGAAGAAAATACAATCAAAATTAATATTTATATGTATTAAGCATTTTATAGATAAAACTATTGTAATTAAAAATTTATATGTATTTTTTCTACACTTGTTCAAAAAATTAATGCATTACTTTATAATGTGATAAGTTATCAATTTTCATGCAAACCATTATATAATTAAATGTCAACATGCATACATATGATAAAACTTTAACGTCGATAAGTTATTGATCTTTTATAATAGATTGTAATAGTTAAGCACTAATAAATATAGAAAATTAGTACATTTTTAATGTCATAAACTTTCAATCCAATATTTTGTATTGTTAGCATATTACAAATACAACTATTGCATTAGTTTTATAAGTATATCTATGAAATTTTAGGTTAAACACCTACAACATTTTCTTTTGAACATCACAAAGTTTGTGCTTGTTTTTCTTTTTTTATAATTATAAAAGTTCACTGACGCCTAGATTTTGAATTCAAAACACACCAACAATAATTAATCAAGATACAAATTAGTTTTAGCATGATAAGAAAAAAAAGCAATCAAAATTCATGTTTTACCTCATTTGTAGCTTAAAGTTTGTTTTCTAGTATAGTGTTCCAATCAGAATTTTAAAAATATTTGATTAATCAACATGTGATATAATTTTGCATGGATTCTACTATAAAACTCATTTTCAAAATATAAATTAAAAAAATAACAACAAAAACTATTATGATACCAAACTCACATATAAATTAACTAACATAAATATATTTTAAGCTTGAATCTACATAAAGCTAGGGTAACTCCTCATCTCTACACTCACCCACAATTTCAAAATTCAAACCTAACCCTTTCCAAGTTAGAAACAGGAAATTTAATGAAATTTCATGGTGATTTATTACCGGGACAGATCTGTCCAATCTACCCATGTCTTGCATGCATGCCCCATGTTTTGTATCCCGACCAAACCACCGTACATACACCTCAAATACATGTATATATACCACACCCCCGTATACCATACAGCCATATCTCTTCTTCTCTCTACACTAGAATATCCTTTTGGTTAGAAGAAAGCCACATTTGCATACCTCATGTTTCTTTATACAAAATATACATTATGTGGTAGATAGGAGGAGTACCTTCCTAGATAGCATTAGAGAGAGAGAGAGAGAGTAGTTTTTGGTTTTAACTCCTTGGCAAAAAGAAAGGAAAGGAAGAGAGATTTTCTAGAGTGAGAAACACACATACATCCAGACACAACAACAAGAACTCCACCACCCCCACCATCCCTCTATCATTTTAAGACACATTGTAATAAGAGAAAACACAAACTCAAGACACCAAAAAAGAGAGTCTTTGCCCAAATCAAATCAAATCTTTCTCTCTATGTTTCTTGCTTTTCTATCCAAACAACTACCCCTTATCTATCAAAACACAAAAAGTTTTTTTTTTTTTTTTCATCTGAAAAATAAAGGGGCGATCTAGGAACAATCGGTTGCTTATTTTTCATAGCTCCGATCGTTGTTGTTTTTGTTTGTATCGAAGATCGATCTGTGAGTGCTTTTTTTTTTTGTTTTTCTTATGTGGGTTTTCTTTTTTGATGATATTAATCCCTGTGTTTGCTTTGTTTGTTGATGATCGGCTTTGATTTCGTTATGAAACAAAAGGGTTTTCAAGTTTTTTTTGATGATCGGGCTGCAGATTGTTTGTTAAATGGTTAAAGATTTTAACTTTTTGAAATAAGATGAAAAAAACTTAGCTTTTTTATTTTGTTATGGATTCAATTGTTGGTGTTTGGATATGTTTGTGTGGTTAGTTTTAAGACGATATGATTTTGGTATAAAGTAAGAGTGAGTGACTAAATGGAAAAGAAATGACAGAACATCATTTTCTGGAAATGGAATGACGAGCAACTGGTTAGATTTTGTGGGTATTTCTAGCTACATTTGCTTCATGGCCTGGGATATAAAATATACCATTTACTTCATGTTTTAGGATATGAAAATACCATCTTTTATCTTGTATTTGCTTTTAAAGTAAGCCTCCTTTGCTTTTGTCAATGTATGTCTATGAAGATTTAATCTGTTTTAGCAACCCAACTGAACATTCTCACTGTATATGTGTTTTGATATATGCATATGTTTATGAGAATTAGTTTATGTATTTCCTGTTTGCAGTTGGTGTTTGTTGTTGAGAGTGTTGTTTGTTGTGAAATTGGGAATTATACAATGTTGTGATGAAGAAAAAGAAAAGCTTGTATCAGCTGGTTTGTTTTGATAAGGGTTTTCTAAAAAGTTTGAATTGTAGTTGATTGAGGGGGTTTCCATGTATGTATCAGTTTTGCGCGCGCGATTGTGTTGCATTTGAACGGGTTCTTTACCGATACGTGTCTGTTTTGAAGGGTATGCATGGGTAGCTTATGTGTTTTCCTTTTTTGATCATTGATGTGTAATTTTAGCTGCAGATATCCATTGTAAAAAACACGTGTGAAACGTGCTCTATTAGATTGCTCAAATGTTTCTGTTTCTAGTGCCATTTCCTTTTATGCTGTATTTCCCACTGCAGTTTATGCGTCTGCACGTGTGCACATGTATGTCATAAATTATGAGTATCTGGTTTTTCTGTTACAGGAGATTCGAAGGGATATCGGCGGAATCAAGTGGAATGTGATTTGCATGGGCTGAGGATGCCAGAATTGAGAAGTGGAGCCCGGAGATCAAAGCGCCTTGATGATCTTCAGCCTCCCCAACAACCAAACAATCAAGCAGAAAATTTGACGGTGCCTGTTCAAAACAAGACCAGGAGGAGAGCTGGTGGTGGTAGAGGAAGGGGTGGGAATGCTGCAGGTGTAGCGAAAGGGGCTTCGCCAACAACGAGGCCAACTGCTGCCGGTAGAGGCCGGGGTGTTAGGTTGATAGATTTAGACCCAGAACCTTGTCAGGTTGAACCTGCTGCTGTTGGAGCTGCTGAACTAGGTTATAATAGATTAGAGGTGGTGGCAGATAAAGATATTGCGATGGAGGGTGGAAGTGCAGAAAAGGTAGTGGGAGTCGAAGAAGAAGGAAGCACTACTCCAGTTCCTGAGAGGGTAATCATCCATTTGCCTTTCTATCTTTGTGGGGTTATTTGTGTGCATCACAGAGTTGTATAAAACTGTCTTAATTAGTATTCTTCTGGTATCCTTTCCTTGTAATTAATAAATTGCCGTCTCCACTGCTTCAGCTTATGTGGAATAAGCTGTTTGAAAATATTTGGATGATATTCATTTTGAAAAATATTAATGAAATTAAGCTAGTCAGGTTGCATGTTGTTACTTTTAAGTTCATCTTAAAATTAATCTCTTTCTAAAATCTGTAGTATTTATCTTTAGTTAATCTCTATCTGAAATAGATAGTTTTTCTGTTAATGGGTGCAGGTGCAAGTGGGTAGTTCTCCTGTGTACAAAGTAGAAAGGAAGTTGGGCAAGGGTGGTTTTGGCCAAGTTTATGTTGGCAGAAGAGTTAGTGGTGGCAGTGATAGAACTGGACCAGATGCAATTGAGGTATGATCAATGGCTCTTTTCCATGTCCTAGGATGTTGAAAACATAACCATTTTGAGTCTGATGCTTACCGTTCCCTTTCTTTTACAGGTGGCACTAAAGTTTGAGCACAGAAATAGTAAAGGTTGCAATTATGGCCCTCCTTACGAGTGGCAAGTGTACAAGTAAGCACCTGCCTTCATTATCTGAATTCAAATATGAAAATCATGTAATAATAAACTTATTTGAAATCTATCATCTGATCCTCACTCTTTACTGATCTGCTCCTTTTCTATTTGAATTGGAAAGCACCTTAAATGGATGTTATGGAATTCCTTGGGTACATTACAAGGGTCGTCAAGGGGACTTCTATATTCTGGTGAGGTTTGATTATGAGTTTCTCCATATTAAAATTTCTAAACTTGCTTATTGTGTCTGAAAGAAATCAAATATATATTTCAGGTAATGGACATGCTTGGTCCCAGTCTTTGGGATGTTTGGAATTCGCTTGGCCAATCGTAAGAAAGAGCATCTCTCTCTCTGTCTCTCTCCCTCACACCTACACGCAGCCACACACAGTCACTGACACCATGATCATGCATGTGTGCATGACATCCTTGTGTCTACATTTTAGGGGTCGCTTTTTAATATGCAAGTACCTGCTACAGGATGTCACCAAATATGGCAGCCTGCATTGCTGTGGAGGCTATATCAATTCTTGAAAAGCTTCACATGAAGGGGTAGGACCGTTTCTGTTTCCATGGGTTTAGGATTTGACTTTCTTATTTATCAACATGCCTTAGTAATTTCAATTAGAATGTAAGTACTGCTGCTCATGATTTGTTCTCTTCTCAAACAAGGTTTGTGCATGGAGATGTCAAACCTGAAAACTTTTTACTTGGTCAACCTGGAACCGCAGATGAGAAAAAGCTATATCTTATTGATCTTGGTTTGGGTATGTTGTCTTTCCTTGCTCGTACTATCCTTGAGTGTCAACCATGATGACATATCATAACAACAAACATTTTATTTTAAATTTGTACATGAGATTTTTGCTCTTCTCTATGTGGTTGAAGTTGTACTACATGCTATTATATCTGTATTTATTGCTGGTGAATTTAATGTTTTTTGGTTCAGCATCTAGATGGAAAGATGCTTCCTCTGGTCAGCATGTTGATTATGACCAGAGGCCTGATGTTTTCAGGTGTGGATTTTTTTCCTTTATGCTCAACAATTTATACTTAAATATTCAAATATTCAAATACTGATGCATCTGTCTGGCAGGGGAACAATAAGGTATGCAAGTGTTCATGCACATTTAGGTCGGACTGGAAGTCGGAGGGATGATCTTGAGTCATTAGCATATACATTAATATTTCTTATAAAAGGAAGGTTGCCATGGCAGGGTTATCAGGTCAGTCGACATTGTTGTTTCAGTTTTTTTTTTTATTAAGATGCTCTTTTCATTCTATTTCTTACCCCACTTCTTTTTTTGTCATCATCTGATTGTTTGCTAAAATGCACAGGGAGACAACAAGAGCTTTCTTGTTTGTAAGAAAAAGATGGGTACATCTCCAGAGCTGATGTGTTGTTTTTGTCCTGCCCCATTCAAACAATTCCTTGAAGCTGTTACAAATATGAAGTTTGATGAGGAGCCGAATTATTCCAAGCTGATATCTTTCTTTGAAAGTCTTATTGAACCATGCACTCCACTAAGGCCAATTAGAATTGACGGAGCTCTTAAGGCAACTTTGATTTCCTTTTCTTTTCCTGAGCTTGATAGGATGCTTCAACCTGCTGACCTTTTATTATTGTTTTAAACAATCAGGTTGGACAGGTTGGACAAAAACGCGGAAGATTGCTTATAAACTTGGAAGAGGATGAGCAACCAAAAAAGAAAGTACGATTAGGTAGTCCTGCTACACAGTGGATTTCTGTTTACAATGCACGTCGACCTATGAAGCAGAGGTATATTTATTTCTGGCACGGTCGTATAACATTTCTTGTACTCTTACATGCTCACAATTCTTATTTTCTGTGCTCACAGAGCATTGCCTCTGTAAGTTGATTTGAGCTGGTTTTATCATTTGCTATGGGTGTGAAAGAAAGTGCTACTGGTTTTTTGTCTGTCCTTGAATTCCTGTTATGACTAGATTTTTTTATGCTTCAAACTGTGGCTCTTGTGTTCATGTTTCTTGGGGGAGGGATTGAGGCAAGGTGAGGGGAGATTAAAGTTGAAGGTGTAGGTTTGAAATGGTTGTTAAATGTGGTGGAAATGTTGATGCTGGATAACTGTGTATTTTTTTCCAGGTTTGAGGTGTGGTATACTTTATTATTAAAGTCCTATGGTGACAGAGAATACATGCCCCTTTTATAGGCACTAAAAGTTGAAAGCTAATTGGGAAAAGAAACGTTCATAATAGTAAACTCCTAGCAAATATTCTAGTTCCTAAATAAGCTATAATTTCTACATAGTGGCATTAATATTTCGACGATAAATTCTAAACAGACTAAATTTGCAAGGAACACCAGAATATAAATAATTAAAAAAAAAAGAGGTAATTCATAAACTTTTCTCTTTTGTCGCAACAGACATTGTCAGATTTGCTGGACAAGGATAAAGAAGTGAAGGATTCAAGGATATTCCTGTGTTTCCATTGATTGATAAATTTAGAACACTAGTCTTGTATGGCTGAAAAGTAATTTTCTTTTGTGAAGATCTATGATAGTGAGAGGTGACGCCATTGATCAATGTGAAAGCCCTATAAAGTATCTCCACTAATAAGACAATTTGAGTAATGAAATATAATCAGATTAAGGTAATTGTCATTCTTAACTAGGAAATGTCATTCATTTTCCAAGAAGCACGTGTTAATGGTGATGGAACAAGTCCAGATATTTTGGTGACAATAATTGACTTCTTTTGATTGAAAAGGCTAAAAGAAGTGTGCTAGAGAAATTAGTATCGTGTGCGGGTTTAAGAAGACTTTTGAGGGAGGCTCTATGCCAAAACCCTCAAAGTTATCCAAGAAACATTTTGTTCTGCATTGCTTTCAATTAAGGAGCATGGCATGTAGAATAGCCATCTATAGGACATCCTATTAATATCTTAAAGTATCATTCTTCATGGGCTATGTCCTTTGTGTTTTTGAAAATCAGAACTATATTATGAAATTCCAGAGAGTAATTTCATTATCATTATGGTTTTTCTAATTATCAGTCTTCATGGGCTATAGTGTTTGGCAGTCATTGAAATGTCCAAAGTGTGAAATATACATGTCCTTTGTGTTTTTGTTTTTAATATTATAATTTTTAAGTTGAAGATAGAGTTCTTCTTGCAGTTGAAAATCAGAACTATATTATGAAATTCCAGAGAGTAATTTCATTATCATATTATGGTTTTTCTAATTATCAGTCTTCTTGTTTCTTGAACTTGTTACTCCTAATAATCTCAGTTTTCTTGTTCCAGCATTATCATTTTGTTTTCTTACCTTGGATTTGTAGATACCACTACAACGTAGCTGATGCAAGGCTGCGCCAGCATGTAGACAAGGGTAATGAAGATGGATTATATATCAGCTGTGTTGCCTCTTCAACTAATCTCTGGGCCTTGATCATGGATGCTGGAACGGGCTTCACATCTCAGGTTTATGAATTGTCAGCTGTCTTCCTGCACAAGGTATTAATTCAAGAAAATTAATTGCCATCATCTTTTGCCGCACGTTCATGTGTGACTGGAACTAATGATCATCTTTCAAATTGTTTGGATTGTTAACAGGATTGGATTATGGAACAGTGGGAAAAAAATTACTACATCAGTTCAATAGCTGGTGCAAGTAATGGAAGTTCATTGGTTGTTATGTCCAAAGGTTGGTGACTGTATCTGCAGTATAAAAATTGCATGCTATATATGTTAGTACATGAAGATTGGTAACTCTGTTTTCATAATGTATAAAAATGATTGGGACTTGGAAGCTACCAAGATTCTTACACTTGAAGTCTCGTACTGTTTTACACCATGCCAACCGCTAATTCTGCTTGTTTTTGTACTTAATATTAATTTTATTGTAATTAACTATATAGGTATGTTTCTACATGTCAGCACAAAGATACTTTGATCATTTTTGTAAAGAAGAGATGCATCAAGTATGATTGGAAGGCATTATCTGTCTGCATGTGAACATGACTAATGTATTTGTGCTTAGGCAGGTTCTATAGTTTTACTTTGCTAGTAGGGAGCCAGCTAGAAGAACTAAATTAATAAATTGGAGTAATATGCTATTGTTGGACTCTGAACTCACCTTAATTTTGAATTGCTAACTGTCATCTGCAAAACAGATGATTTCTGTAAGTTTTCAGTTATGTTTCTGACTACAAAGTGGAACTGGGCAAGGCTTGTATTGCGGTATTCCAGGTCCTAGTATTGTCTGAAATAAGATTTGCTTCTATGGATATTTCTTTATCCGGTCATGTAAAGTGATTTAGTTGGGCTTTATAAACCCGGGTGTGACTTTATTATTTGTTGCATATGCTAGTTGAGGTGCACTTTTGCAGCCTGGCTTTGTTAAAAGTGTTGTGCCGTGCCATCATGGCATGCATACAACACAAAAAGGTTTCAAATAGCAACTTACGTATTGTTCTTTTGCTTTTTTGAGACGCATCGTTTTGCCAAGCTGATTGTTGGAACGAGTCTTCCATGCATAGAACATGGGTACTGGCATGTGTATCACAGTATGGCGTATCTAGCTATTAAAATTAGGATTTTGCTACGTAGATTAACATGTAGGTTGATGAATGAAATGGTTATGATTGTCAAATTGACTTGAAATTTGAGTTATATCATGTGCATGGGAGAAGTAAAAATCTTAAAGTAAGCCTGGAAAGGGCATCCCACTGCTTCAGGACTGCTGTGGAAATTTTCATTCATGTTTCTTATTGGAATCGAGCCTTTCTAAGTTGCTTGGTGGTTTATGTGAAATAACTTTTTTACTAAGAGATCCAATGGCTTAACTTTTACGCAAGTAGATTCTGAAGTTTCTGCAATTATGTAGGAACTCCTTACACCCAGCAGTCTTACAAAGTGAGTGAATCTTTTCCTTTCAAGTGGATAAATAAAAAGTGGAAAGAAGGTTTTCATGTCACATCCATGACAACTGCTGGCAGTCGCTGGGGTGTGGTTATGTCCAGGAATGCTGGATATTCTGATCAGGTATGATTTCCTATTGTGGTTTTGATTTTTATTTATGCACTGGTAATCCTGCACATTTATTTTCCATTTTACCTTCTGGTTATGAGATTTCTCCTCATTATTGTTTTACTGGGACTAGGTTGTGGAGCTTGACTTTTTGTATCCAAGCGAAGGGATCCATCGGCGATGGGAGAGTGGTTTCAGGATAACATCTATGGCTGCCACTGCTGATCAAGCAGCCTTCATATTGAGCATACCAAAACGAAAAATGGTGGATGAAACTCAGGAAACCCTGCGCACCTCTGCCTTCCCGAGCACCCATGTTAAGGTAGGTTTCTGCATGTTTTCTCTGCCTTAAAAGTATCTAGTAAAATTCAGTTTAAATTGTACTGAGTTGTTGCTTGCAAGTCCTGAAGAAAAAGTTTAACCAGACAAGCAGTCCTGGTTCCATATATGCAACTCATTGGTTACCTCACCCAATCTAGCATTTTGGTCTATGCAAAATTTGGCCCACCTGAAGTTGGACTCCCTTTTCTGGAAAATGTTTGGGTGACTAAACAGACTATAATTTGGCGTCATTATGTTTTGTCTATTTTTAGGTGGTGGCTTTGTTCAGCTTCTCATAATGAAAATATTAATTGTTCAGTTTTCCATGTTTTTCTTGTTGCAGGAAAAATGGTCCAAAAATCTCTACATTGCTTCAATCTGCTATGGGCGCACTGTTTGCTAGATTTTGGTGTGCATGCGGGCCTCGTCAAAAGAATCTGATGGTTTCAAATTTTGAAGCTGATGCTATTTTCAATATGATTCTCAGAACGGGGTGGTTAGCTTTTCAGCCGCATGTTAAAGAAAAACCAGGTTTCTGGTACAGGATCTTTCTCATATATGACTGTAAAAAAAGAAAAGAAAAAAAAAAAGAGAGAGAAAGAAATAAAAAAAAAATGAATTGAGAGTTTGAGGACAGGTTCCCCGACCATGAGCTGAAGTTTGAGCCGGTGGGGCAACAGTTGAAAACATTTATATAATGTTATTGGCTATTGCAGCCTTGTTGTGCTTTATTACTGCTATTCTGCCTTGATTTATCATAATTTAAAAAACGTTTTGTTATTTTTGCTATTTCATAGATAGAACGAGCACAAGAGGGTGTGCTTGCACAACAAATTGTTGCCTTTTTACCCCCTTATTCTGCTGGAGGGATGAGCTCAAGAGAGAATTTAGGGTTTCCAGGTTGCCAACAGCCCGAATGTGGCTGTTGGCAACCTGGAAATAACCAGAGGCGTACATAGCTGAAATTGTTGAGGCAAACCCGAAAGGAAATCCAATCCCCATCATTTTCCAAGAAAACCATGTGCTCCTACCTTCAAATTCCTATGTTGTTGGCTCTGTCAATTTCATCCTTGGCGATTCCTTCTCACATGGTACCTGAATTTGCATTCCACAGAGCCCCGCTATTGTTAGCATAAGAACTCTGATCGTTGAATGTATCCGAGGATCAATTGGAATGCGTCTCTTTAGCTTGCTGTTACTCGATTCCAAGAGAGCAAGTTGCAAAAGCTTTTCGAACGTTTGTGGTATTTCTCCTGAGAGTGTTGTGCGACAAATCTAAACTTTCCAAGCTCTCCAAGTCGCCGAAATTGATTGGTGTTATTCCCGAGAGCTTGTTAAGGGAAATGCTCAGCAATTTCAAGCTTTTCAGACCTCCAATACTATCAGGAACATCGCCTGATAATTGATTCTTTGATAGATCTAAGGAAGTATATATCTGCCCTAAGTGCTGGAAGGGAAGGTACCTTTTCCCAGATGACAGCCATAATTTGTCTAGCTTTTCTAATTATTTTGTCAGGGTGAAGTAGAGGTTTGTAAGTAAGAAAGTAAAGTAGGTCAAAGGAAAAGATATCTTCATCGCCGGGATCATGTGTCACTACTCCAGTGAGTTCTCCTAAACTAGCAGGGATTTGTCGAGTAAGGTTATTGTTTGAAAGATCAAGTATTTGAAGACTTTCAAGACTCGATAAATTGTTTGGGATCGGCCCTTCAATAGAGTTATTTCTAGGATTCGAAACACGAATAGGAGAGATTTGAGAGAAGAATGCTGGGATTTCACCTGTAATTTTATTGTCATGCTGTTAAGAACTTAGTCTTAACAAAGAGGTGGTGTGAAGAGAATAAGAGATTGAAAGTTAAAAGAAATGAGAGAAGAAAGTGTTAGTGAATATACCGTGCATGTATCATTTGATTATATGTATCATTGATTTTATTCATGTACAATATATTTATTATTAATAATTTTTTTGTTATTTTTAATATTTATTTGTATTTGATTAATGAATCTAATATTTAATTAATAAGTCTAGAGTAGAGATAAAGTCCATAGGATAAAAATATTTTGCAAAGAAAATTATAAAATTGTTATAATTATAAGATTTATATTGCATCAAAGTATTATTCCTAAATGTTCATAGTTAATATTCTATTAAGATTAGATATTAATTAGAGTTGTGAAAACTGATACATATTATGTTTATTTCTTTATGAAAAAAAGAATTGCTCTCATAAATTAAGGTATGAGAGATACTTGATACTAATATGTAAGTATTTTTCAGATAACATTTACATTGAATTGACCACATGCTGTAAGAGAATTTTATATGGACAAATAATCTATGTTTATGTAAATACTTTTATGATAGTTGTACAAGTGATCTTTAGACTTGAGTTCACTAAATTATCTTATATATGGAGTGTTATGTTTTGATCTTGACCACATGTTGTTCTAATTAAGGGTAATAAACAAGCACATATTGAGTATGACATAAACTATATGAAGGTATTTGAGTAATAAAAAAAGGGATTTATCAACTGTAGGTGAATTATGAAAATGTTCTATCTGTTTTCAAATAGTATTGGTTGTGAAATCCCTAGCCAAAATGAAATGAGTTTTGAAAAGAGTTTCAAAATCTTATTCAAAGAATTTTTAACTATAATGTTAAGAACTAAAATGATTTAACAAAGCCGACATATTTCATATTATAAAGTTTAAATCAGAATATTCATGATGAAGAGATAATAATTATACAGAGAAACTAATATTTTGAGGATCATGATAGGTTGTTAGATATTATACTTTATCTTCAAATATAAATCAATCAATTATTGTCATAATAAATTAAAAATTTTAATTTATTTAATATTATTTTATTTGGAATTATGATTTATATTTGGGTCAGCTTATTAGAGAACCTAATGGGTCACACACATAAGAACTATTGGTCATAAATTAAAATGAGATGATTATTAAGTGAGACTTGATTGCAAATAAGTTTTAGAAATAAAAAACTAGAATGTAATTAATATAAAAGATTACAATTATAGACTAAGAAATAATCAAGTAAGGACTTGATTGAATAAATTTCTAAAATTAGCCTTAAATAATATATGTGATATTATTTAAGGGATATAATGATATTTTTCTATTTATAAGGTTTTTAGATTTCCCTATAAATAGAAATCTATGCCTCTTATTTTCTAAGAGAAAAAGAAAAGGGTGAGAAAAGTCACTACTACATTTAACAATTTTACCGATGAAATATTCTGTTGGTATTTACTCTACCATTCCATCAGCGTGAATTTTACTGACTAATTCATGGACAGAAAACATTTTGTCAGTAATTTCTTTTCTGTCAGCATTTTTGTCGGTTAAAAAAAAAAAACGATTGTTTTACAGACAGAAAATGTACGCCAAAATTTTTTTACCCACCAGAATATATTGATATAATTTTTCTGTCGGTGATTGGCAGTGACATTTTTTAGTAATTCTATTCCAACCCTCTGTAAAATATTGACGAAGTAATTCTGTTGGTGATGTAACAATTGAAGTGGCATATGCAATAAATTATTTCCAATTTTCTGAAATATATCGACAGAATAAATCAATCGGTAACTCCGTCCGTAATAATTAATATATATATATATATATATATTTTAAAATTTATTGAACAAAAAATAATAATTAAAAAAATTGTATAAAATTCAAGTATGTAAAAATAAATTATCTTAATATAAAAGCCAAATATTCATTAAAATTTATATGTTCAAATAAAATTAAACTAGAACAAAGGCGATGCTGGAGGAGGAGGAGGAGAGGCTGATTGTTCCCGGGACCATAGGGCCAAAAAGAGGGCACACACGTACCACCCATATATGATCTCATATCCATGTCCATTTAGCAGAATTCTTCATAATCCGCAGAGAGTCGTTCATATTTTTCAGTGAGATGGGTTGTATGTTCTTGCAAGGTCACAAACTCTTGAAACTAGGAGCTTGATATCAATTGCGAGCTCCCAACGGTTGAGACATTATGAGCTGCCTGCAAGTTCTTGACTGTAGTGTTGGAGAGTCCATACACCCAATTTTTATCAGGTCCACCAGATAATCTTGCATCTATCCACATATCTGGATCAAAATTTTGGTGGGTCAAAGGATCGTCCACGTAGCTCTCTCTCAACTAGATGTTATATGTCTCCTGGAAATAAAAAAATGAAATTATTAAATTTAATTAAAAAAAATAATAACTTATGAAAGAAAATTTCTTAAACGAACATACCACAAAGTGTTGAGCGCGGTTGTCGACTAACTGTACCTTTATTTGGTGGTCTTCACTCCGCATATGCATCTCCACAAAAAGATCCATTGGGCTTGGCTCACGTTCAAGAGTCATAGTCTAAAATTGTTGCAAGTTAGATATATTTATAAATAACAACAAATTAATGAAAGATAGATGTGATTAAAATTAATCTTACTATCTGTTTCGCATGTGAAACGAACAGAACAGAGCTGCTGGTGTGCGTGGTAATCGAAACATTAATGTGCTGGCTCTGGTTCTTCACATTGGACTGTGAGAGTCGTGTGAAATGCTCGGATGTCACATGCTGAATATATTCTACCCTGGGATGTATGGTGACCTGAAATCCTTTCAAACCGCCATGTCATTCTAGCCTGATAGAGCGTTTTCTTTGGCATATTTTTTAGATTTTTTTGCGTCTTATACAAAAAATAACGCAACCCACATGATACAAACGTATTATATATGAGTTAATGACAAATAAAATTTTAATATTTGAAATTAAAAAAAATCATCGTATTGTTTTCGATGTTACCTAGTTGCATTGTGATTCTCCTAAACCCTCATCGCAACATTATCATTTGCCCTATCTCAAATTTAGCCTTGCATTAAAAATTTATAAAAAATAAATCAATGATTTCAATAAAGTAAAGGAATTAACATAAAAAATAATTAAAAATTGAAGTTAAAACACTAACCTTAAATCTTGTAAACCATGCATCGACATGAGGTTTCCAATCAAGATGTTTGGAAACCTGACTCAATTGAAACAATTGAATTCCTATCGATGATTTAAAAGCCAATGTTATTACTTGGGTAGCCTTAATGTTTGTGAACATGAAAATCAATAAATTTAAAGAAATATTATTTGTTCATAAATTGTGAACACAAACCAACTTAAAGCAAAATAAACTTCCATTGAAATGTCATCTTTTCAATGCGCCTCGTACTTACATGTGTATGGATCATGCTGTGAAGGGACATTTCCTTTTCTTGGTTGACACCTAATGACACATTGATGTCATCATCATTGCCAGAAAAACTAGCTGCGATCATGTGCTTACGACATGCAATTGATCTTCCCCTATGTATCTACATAAATTTGATGAAAATTTGCATAATCATTTTTGATTTTTTTTAAAAATAATTGGCAACACCTCCCCTATACTGGAAACTACATATAATTTTCAATCCTGCAAATATACAACATATATGTCATAAACCAATTGTTTTTGTTTTATTTCTACCAATAATTTTGGATTATTCAATTTCATCTCATTTTCAATGTGATAGTGTTTTTAATCCTAAATTGAAAAGAATTATTTGTAATTAAATTTAATCCTAAATATTCAATTGAAATTTATACTATAAATTTGACAATAACAATTAAAATTAAATAAAAAAATAAAATATTATTACAATGTAGACAAACAAATAGACAAAAAAAATAAAAATACAAAAACAAATATAGGCTTTAGGAATGAAAAATTCTTACTTTAATAGCGTGCTTACTTTCAGAGTTTATCTACGTGTGATACAAAAAATAAAACAAAAATACATTGTTAATAAACCGAAGAAAAGAAGAAAAATAATACGAAAATACATCAAAAGATTCACTACATATACATTATAATTGTGTTGAGAGAAAAATCCTTAAATTCTACTACGTTTATTACAATTGAGGAAAGGATTGGAGGAGGATAAGATTTGTGAGAGCAAGAGAAAAAAATAAAGTTCTGGTGTCCTCGTTGGGTTTTATACTATGTTTAACTAAGGGGATTATAGATGGAATATTAAATATTATTATTTTAAATTATTATGTTGGTGATTCCCTTAGTAACTTTTACCTTGAAATTTTCATTTCGCACTAAATCTTTTTAAAAATCCTCCAGATTTTTCGAGGTTTGCAACAAAAAAAATACCTTTTGTTCTTTTTGTACTTGTGATCTGTTGGTAAGAAACGCCGGTGGCAGTAAAAAAAAGATGCTTTACCCCATTTGTTAGCGTGAATGCCTTGTTATTTTCTATGTAGTGAACATGCTAGTTTTCCATGCGTGCTCCAACCAAAAACCATTCTATAAGCTGAAAAATCATTGATAGTCCATATCAAAGTTGTTCTTATTAGAAAATTCTGTTTCGTTGATACATCATAAGTCAAAGCCTAGGAGGACCTTAACTGCGTCAACTCATCAATCAATGATCAAAGACAAAAATCTATATTTTGACTCGAACTATAGGACTGGGTATGACTGTAGATAAAAAATAAACTTTGGCCTCATACACATCCCCGATGATAAGTTGTGAACCACGAGTATAACCGGTTAACAAGAATAAAATGACCTAAATGGATTTAATCCATATGTACAAAACCCAAGACCCATGTTCATTGATTCACCTGAAAAGTGAGGATGCATATTGTTAAAATGTTTCCATGCTTTACCTTTAGAAGGATGCACCATCATTCTATCCACCACATCATATGATTGGTGCCATGTCATGTGCTCAACAATCTTTAGGGACATGAATAACCTCTCCAGTCTAGGTGTGATTAAGAAGTATCTAAGTTTTTTTTATGTGCTACAAGAGTCTTTCCCTTGCTAGTTCTAGGTTTATAACGGGAATGCCCGCATGTCTTGCACTTGATCAGCTTAACATTTTCAAGGTAATACAACATGCAGAAGTTTTGACACATGTTGATTTTTTAGCATCCTAGGCCAAGGGATTTCATCATAGACTTAACAATATAGAAGTTCTCTTTTAGCCTGTTCCCTTTCGGTAAAATGCTTTTTGGCCATTCAATATTATGTCATAATTGGCTTCACTCAACCCATAATTTGCCTTAATAGTAAACACATGTGTAATGATTGATAATTTACCGTGATTTGTGCAGCAATCCCATAATAGTTTGTCATAATATTTTAAAAGGTCAAAAAAACCAGGTTGCGTCTGCATTAGGTTCTTCATTTACAATTGAACATTGACCAGCATAACCCTGATTCATTCTCGTCGTATCCATAACCATAGTCCTATAATGATTACTATTGTCATTTATAATCCCATACACATTGTTAGCACTAGAAGTTGACCTAACCATTCTTTCTACCATGGTCTCGTGAGGAACAAATGGTTCTTCGTGTGCATACCAACATATGTATTCGTCCATGAATCATTTGTGTAGAAAATGTATCGTTACAACATTTGGATCGAGAAACTTTTTATTTTTACATTTCTTACATGGACACCTAATACCGTCTCCAGTGATATTTCTCGGATTAGATGTTGTGTAATTAATAAAATCCTGAACCCCATTACAATAATTCATCCTCCATAATCTTTGTAGTGAATCTCAATACATCAATGAATGATTATTCATGACTTTTATCGAGCATATATCAAATAAGGATGACAATATGTATTAATTAACTATGTTAACTAAATAAATTTGCAAAAAATATTGGTTTTGCTCAAGATTACCCAACCTACTTAATACTTCTCTTAATTCATTATCAATTATCTATGTACAAATAAATTTGTACACATTTACATAAATTATAACTTGACAATAAAAATAACAAGATATAAACGGACATGTTAAACAAGCCATTATTTATTTCATCACATCACACCTAAGTTGGTAATTTGATATAAGTTTCAACAATTTACCAACAAATGTCTCTAAGGGGCGTAGCATGGTGGCAAAGGGCTTGAGACCTACACAGCAGGTCTCGAGTTCGAGTTAGGGCGTGCGCCTCTTGTAAGAGCCTGGGACAGCCGGGGTTTTACTCACTCACCTAGGCCCATAAAGTGCACTTTTCGGGGGATGGGGTTTCCTTGAATCCAAAAAAAAATAATTTACCAACAAATATAATTTTACAAAATCTAAAACAAACCATAACACATACAAAATCATAAATCTATATAACAAGTTTGTTTGAGAGAAAATGATAAAACAAGTAAACACTATATATATATATATATATATATATATATATATATATTACAAAAATATGCAATGAAAATTTAACATTTTAAAATAGTATTCAAATTAAAAAAATGTTAGATTTACTTAAAATGAAAAATCCACAATAAAATTTCAATCAGAACACGAATGTTGTCAAATAGAGTGCTGATGTGACTAGAAAAGTTGAGGAAAGATGAGTTGTGTTGAGATGAGGGGGGATGTGGGTTTTTTTTTTTTTGTTGTAGAGGTGTTTTTGTAAGGAAAAAGGAGAAATATGGGAGAGGATGAGAGGATTGATGACCAGGTCATATATTAACTATTATCAATGGATTTACCAATGAAATTTTTCTGTCCATCAATCCATCGGTAATTCTATCGATGTAAGCGACATGTCACTATATGAGCTTCTTATTTGAATCCAACTGTAATTCTATCGTCAGTAACGATGTTCGCAAAAACTTACAAATCATCGTATTGTTTGGTTTTTTTTATATTTCGAATGGGATTCCCTCAGTATATACCGAAAAAATATTTTTGTCGATAAATACTGATGGAGTTAAGGATGGGTAAAATTCAATTGGTAAAGATCACCTTAAAATACTAATGGAAAAAAAATCTGTCAGTGATCCTATTTGAATTTGTAGATTTTCTGGTAATGAGTACTGTACGTATACAACTAAAACACAAATGAAAAGAGCTAACACTTTAAGGTATAACAATCCCTCCCTTTTAAAAAGGTTTAAGAGATTTTTCACTGGTGAATTATTGTTAGAGGCTGGACATTTAGACGATTTGTGGTTTGCAACAACCCAACCTTAAAACATATATTCAAAGCTAAAAAGAACATTTGATCTTTAGATAATCTTCATATAAATTCTAAATAACTTTAGATCTGCCTAACATGATCCTTTAGAATCCTAAAAAATCTTAAATTTATCATTTCCGTTATGTATATGTGTTTCAAAAAAACCAATAGAAAGAACTCTATAAAATTTACAAAATTAATACTTCATAAGAACTGAGTTCCATGTACATCATATGCCTTGCTAACTGATATTTCCAACTAACTAACTACCTTTTCCCCATGTGTTTCATGCTTCTATATACTAACTTCCTTCTATTTAACAACTTCTCCCACCATTCATCCTCTTCAATTATTTCTTCTTATTTCTTCCTGTTCATGTTACTGTTAACTCATGATATTTGTTGCTACCAAATTTTTGACTCATGTTTTGATTTTTTTAAAAAATATAAAAAAACTAAAAACTAAAAATAAAATAAAAATATAAGGGTTTCCATGTGGCGATAACCTTGAGCATCATGGCTAATATTAAGGAAGTTATATGTCAAGGAGGTAATTACTAAATCATAAATAATTTGGTTTGATGTGTGCTGGTTATGGAAAATAATCACTACAATATAAAATATGATAGATATATGATTTGATTCGTACTGGTTATGAAAAATAATTATTGCAATATAAAATACTATAGATATATGATTTGATTTGTGCTGGTAATGAAAAATAATCAATGCAATATAAAATACCATTTATATGGGATTTGTTGGTGATGGTTATAGAAGACAATATCTGTAATAATTATTGCAATATTTCCTTGAATAACACACATAGAGATTTTCTATATAAGTGAACCTCTAGTAATAATAAAAAGAGGAGAAAATTTAGAGGAGAGCAATTTTAAGACAAAAAAATTAGGGCATCCATAAAACCCTAAACCCATCTCTTCTAAGCCAGTCGACTGCACACCCTCCTTTGAAAAAAAAAAAAGAGCCACCACCCAAGGAAGTCCTCTTCCTTCTCCTTTCAGCCGACAGAGCTCCCCTGCACTCTCTTTCCCCTGCCGCCAACCAAACAGACTGAGAGCTAACCTCCAAACCACAACAGCCACACATTGTCCCCACACACTTTGCCTCCAGCTGCTGCCTCGCAGGTAAGTCTTTCTTGTTTTTGCCAAATTAATTACCCTGCCACTATAGCATGCATATGCATGCAACTGTGGCCGAACCGGTTACTGGTTTGGGCCAGTAACCGGGTTGGGTTTGAAAGGCCATCCTTGATTTTTTTTTTCTTCTGGACTGTCCAGTTTCTTGCAAACTTTGAGAATATATTCACATGGTTTCTTGTCTTTAATTACGATTAACTGTGATGCTTGTGTTTTTTGATAAAACAATATAAAAAAATATTTTTGTGTGTTGCATATGGCCAATACCGTAATATGTTTTTTTTTAATGTCTTAAAAAAACAAATATTTGAACTTTCAAAAATGTGTTTTCACATGGATTTCTTAAACATAACAAACAAAATTATTTTCTTGCATTTCTGGATTTTACAACATGTTTGTAAAACTCTAAAGGGTATTGGCCAATATTAAAAAAAATACAAAAATCTTATTTTGGGGGGAATTCATTTATTATTCACCGTTAATGTTTGGATAAAGAAATCCCAAAGAGATGAATATCCAAAATATTTTTTGAAATAACTTGTTATTATTTACTGTTAATATTTGGATAAAGAAACCCTAAGTGATAAATATCCAAAATAATTTTCTAGGAATAATAAGTCATCAAACATCCTTGAAAGAAGCCTTGATTATAATCGAGGACATTTTAATTTTACTCCATGGTTTACGAGCCGTGAGAGTATGAAACACTAAGGTAAAAATAGGCTTTTAAAGCGCCTTGAATTTCCTTAGATTTCTAAATTTTTTATCCCTCCCCCTTGTGATTCACGAGTCGCAAAAATACTAGGGAAAAATAAGCTTTCGAAGCACATGGAATCTCCTTGGATTTCTATCCTAATAAATTTAGGTTGAATCAAACCTAGAAAAATTGATGGGATTAGAAAACATCAATACCATAGCAATTATAAAGCAAACGAAACACCAAGCAGCTTACCTTAGGTAGGGCGTACTAGAGGTGCTAATACCTTCCCTTTACACAACCAATCCCATGCCTTAGAATATCTGAAAGACCAATTAGGGTTTCTAGTGACCAAAATACTAGGTGGCGACTCCAAAGAACCAATCAAGCAAAAACAAACGAAAAATCGCCATGAATCACCGTGCAGGTGACGTGCAAAACTGTTCATAAAACTACAACTAAAGTTCTTCAAGGTCCTTTCAAATCGAGTCTTTCATAAAAACATTTGACCATTTGATTAATCTAGTTGTTGCAACCTATTTCCTTCTTTTTTTTTTCCCATAATATTTTGCTATATTATAACCACAAGATTCAACTTCACTTTTTTTGATTTAACTAACTAGGAAGGCTCAGTAAAAAAATGCATTACTTCCGATCTTCTTTTTAAATAGGGAGACATCAAATACTGAATAGATATTGGCTGCTGATAGCAGCAACAATTTATATGATACTATCCTAATATTTTGAATGATTTTATAAGGACCAAAATAACATGGATTTAATTTCATATTCCTCCTCAAAACCACAAGTTTTTGTTTATAAGGTTGTAGCCTTGAGTACACCTAGTCTCCCACTACAAATTCCTTTTTTGTCCTCTCTTTATCAACCACTTGCTTATGTTTCTAGCCATACCTAATTATTTCTTCAATTTATGAGCCACTTTTTTTTTTCATAGTATTTCGCCTACCATAGCTATAGTAACAATCTTTGGTAAAGCTATTTCAGTAGTTGGAGTTGGATAGCCATAAATAGCCGAAAAAGGATTCATTTTGATACTGGAGTGGTAACTTAAATTATACCACCAGTGTGCTTAAGCCATCCATGAGCATCGCTGTTTAGGATTATTCATAGACATACACCTTAAGTATGTTTCTAGGCATTGACTCATCCTTTCTAATTGCCTATCAGATTATGAATGTAAGCTAAACTTATGAATAATCTGACTCTTAACAACTTGAATAATTCCTTCTAGAATAAACTGGCAAACACTTTGTCCTTATCAATCACAATGATTATTGGCATTCCATGAAACTTATAAAAATGACTCAAGAATGTCCCAGCTACCATCTTTGCAATAAAAAGATATGATAAGGCAATGAAATGACTATATTTGGTAAATCTATCCATAATCAACATTATAGTGTATTTACCTTCAGATTTTAGAAGTTCTTCCACAAAACCCATTATAATGTCTCTCTGAACTCTACTAGGTATTGGCAATGGCTATACAAGTCTAGGATAGGTTACCTTCTTTGTTTTTGCTTGCTTATAAACATTACTCCACTAACTATTTCACTATGTTCTTCACTAGAAGCCAATAAAACATAACTTTAAGCCTCTTATAAGAATTTTGAGTTCTAGCATGGCCTCTAATACAAGAATCTCGACCTGTTTTGACTATTTTTTTTTTCTCTTATATCACATTCTTTTCCAATCACAATTCTTCCTTTACACTTGAGTATTCCATATGCATAGCAATATTCAGGCCAATTATCAGCTCCTACTAATTTTAAAGAGATTATCTTCTATAGTTGATAATTATTTTTATAAGTTTTCATGATCTTTTTATTCATGTTGGTACCGCTATTGAAATGGAGTTACAGTTACCCATGTCTTCTATAACATCTTCATCAGTAATTTCCGATCCTTTACCAATTATCTCCCTACTTGATAAAGCATCAACAACCTTTTTTTTTCCTTTTCTTTTTAGTAAAAAATCTGATACCTTAGCCTTAATAGTTTTATCAAACCTTTTCTTTACATGAAAGAATGAGTTTTTTGATCCAGCAAGTATTCTAAACTTTCACGATCAATTTTGTTAACAAACTAATAATGCTCAAAATAATATCTCCATCTATCCTTACCATTAAAATTGCTAGGTATTCCTTCTAATAAATAGACAATCCCAAATGCTTAGAACATAAAGCTTCACTAAAGAAAGACAATAGTCTCCCTTATTGAGGGACTAAGTACTGCTCCTATTCTTAAAGCACAAACATCAATTCCCAGTACAAAAGTCCTATTGAAATTAGGCAATGCCAATATTGGTTCATCATATAAGGTTGCAAAGCTATTTGTGAGTTCTGATTCAAGCTAAAACTATTTTTCTTGAGTAATTCAATCAAAGGCCTACTTATAATTCCAAATCCTCTTATGAATTTTCTATAATTACATACCAACCTTAGAATCCCCTAAACTCATTGGTTGTTTTTGGATTATGCTAATCTCTCATTGCTTTTGCCTTAAGGATCTGTATCAACCCCTTTAGTTGATAAAATATGCCCCATATAGTTCATTTGAGAATCACATAATATATATTTAGATTGTCTAGCAAACAAACAATGATCCTTTAATGTTTACAGTACTGTTTTGAAGTGAATGACATGCAATTCAAAGGCAGGACTGTATACTAAGATATCATAGAAAAAATTAACATGAAATTTCTCAGAAAAGTCTTAACATATTATTCATTAATGCTTGAATTGTTACAAGTGCCTTTGTTAGTCAGAGTGCATCACCTTAAACTCATAATGCCTATGATGTGTTCTAAAGGTAGTCTTCTCACTATTAGCAGTGTGCATCCTTATTTAATGATAACTTGACCTTGGATCCAATTTTGAGAAATATTACGATCCATACAGCTCATCCATCAATTCATCTACTAATGAAATTAGAAACCTATTCTTTATTGTCAGTTAATTCAATTATCTATAATCCACATAAAACCTTTAATTGTCATCATTCTTTTTAACTTACTGATTAGTACTTAAAAGTGCATTTTATCAAGGTTTTATATCATTATTTTTGCACTTAAAGTATCAATAACTCCTTAACTAAAGCATGTTTTATAATAACAAGTCTGATAATATAAGATACCTTTAATTTATGGTAAATGTTCATTTTAAATACAGGCTTATCACATAAATCAAATGATCGAAATATGAGTTTAACTATTGAAATTGAGAAACAAAGAGAGGGCTAAGCTTAGAAAAGAGATGCCGGTTGAATTCAAACTGGAACACCATTTGGTTATTGGATCATAACTGGAGTTGTAGAAACTGGATTTAGGTCTAGTTTATATGGATAGAAAGTTAAGACATATGCCTAAAACTTTCATAAGAGTACAAGATTCAAAACAACTGTTTTTAAATTCAAATTGTAGTAATGATAGAGAAGTAGAAATCTGTCCTATAGCTCATACACTGTTCATTGTTCAGCCCATATCTCGAGTTCTAGAAGTCCATATGACCTCATTCTTGTTTTGTTGGAAAGCTGAGAAAATTTCCCAGAATTTTCATGAGACCATCTGTTCAAATTCTGATGTTAGCAATGACATTTTCTGTAGAAAAAAAGATAAGGATTGTTACCAAGTCAAGAGATGGCCACCCACTCATCAATTAGTCATCAAATTAATAGTTTCAAATTTTGGCCTATAAAAGGAGGCATTTGCCATTCATTTTGGCATCTTGGTTTTCAGATCAAGATCTTGTTCTTGCTTTCTTTCTTTGTATTTTATAATGTTTAAGTTTTATTCCATGTTATATTTTCCTTAATCTCTTGTTTATGCTTTTCATTTCCTTTTCTATACTTATATAATTATGTTCTTATCTTGTTTATCTATGTTTCTCTTATTCATAATGTTCAGCTAAGTTTATTATGTCAAGGTGAAAAGGTTACACTAATGGTGTAAGAATAAGTATAGTATAAACTCAACATGGACTTTAATGTTTGATACTAACATGTTTTGTAAATATTATCTTACCCATTCTTAATACTTTGCTTGTTAAATGGTTAATCTAGATTTGTGTTGAACAATCCTTGGTACAACAAATACTTGGCACTTTCATTGCCCAACTGTATTATATAACCGACACCTGTGCTATGAAAGGAACTTGATTTGTTGTTAACATAAAATATCACCATGAATACCTGACAACATTTACAATTATTGACATTACTCAAGTAATATAATTATGTTAATAAATTATAATCCGATTGGAATCTCCTTTGTGTGTGGTTTCTGGTTGAACAATAAAATGAGTTTATATTATATGTATTTGAAATACCATTAGTGGATCATCTAACATTGACTCTTGTTTTATATTTGTTTAAATCCTTACATCAATATCACATCTTAAAGCTCTCTTCAACTCCCTTTTTGTTATTATCTATTTCTTTATTTGTAGTTTATACAGTTAACCTCCCTATGGTTCGATCACGGTCTGCTAGGTTATTTATTACTTTGACATTCCTACACTTAGGAGAAGACATCAACTCTTTGATCGTGTCATTTACAATATTAGATAAGTAAATGGGATACTGTTGGGTTGATTACCCCATTAAAAACTTTTATAAGGCCTTATGTTCATTGGCTTGGCACTTGGAATCAAAGGAATTTTATGATCTAATGTCTTTACTGGGGGCAATTGTTTTGGTTCATTAAATACTAATTCAAATTCCTTCAATAAAGCCTTAATCACAAGATTCACTTTCTTCTACATAGATTCCACTTTATCTTCAATTGAGAAAAGTTGCCACATAAAACCATATATCACCTTTTTAGACTTTTTTGAACTTTTAATTATGTGATTAACTATAAGCTAGCCTTTTCAATAATTCTCGTAAGCTTAATTATCCTTCCATCTTTCTTAAAAGATAATTTTATCTTGATGATATTGAATAAAATTAATGAATAAAGTCTTAGCTAATTCACTCCCAAAACCATGTCACACCTCTTTAACTTCAAGACTCTCAAATCTGCCTGAAATTCATGCCATTACATTAGCCATCGAGATTTTAGACAAAATATACTATACCTCATGATACTTCTATTAACAACAATTACTGCCAATATAGTATCAATGGTAGTTCTAATCTTTGTAACCACATGTTTAGCTATGAAGTCGCGAGTGCTACGACTATTAATACGAATTATCAGGTTCTTGTTTTGACAATTCCTTTTAATTCTTATTGTATTATGAACATAACCACCAGTGCATTTAAAGACAATCCATACTCATCCACTTGATCTTTATTTGCTACAATTTCATTATTATCTCCTTCATTTACTTTTAAAAACTCATCACCTTTTTTATCTACTCCATTCATCATATTTATGTTCTTCTAATTATATTGGTGGCCAGAAAACAAATTTCTCTATATATTTATAACACTAGTCTAACTTTCACCGTTGTTCATATAAAGTGTCATGATTTTGTTTACCTTCTACTGTCATATCACTTCTTGTATTGTAAAGAATGTTGAAAGAAGGTTTTCATGCCATTACATTAGCCATCGAGATTTTAGACAAAATATACTATACCTCATGATACTTCTATTAACAACAATTACTGCCAATATAGTATCAATGGTAGTTCTAATCTTTGTAACCACATGTTTAGCTATGAAGTCGCGAGTGCTACGACTATTAATACGAATTATCAGGTTCTTGTTTTGACAATTCCTTTTAATTCTTATTGTATTATGAACATAACCACCAGTGCATTTAAAGACAATCCATACTCATCCACTTGATCTTTATTTGCTACAATTTCATTATTATCTCCTTCATTTACTTTTAAAAACTCATCACCTTTTTTATCTACTCCATTCATCATATTTATGTTCTTCTAATTATATTGGTGGCCAGAAAACAAATTTCTCTATATATTTATAACACTAGTCTAACTTTCACCGTTGTTCATATAAAGTGTCATGATTTTGTTTACCTTCTACTGTCATATCACTTCTTGTATTGTAAAGAATGTTGAAAGAAGGTTTACCGGGTGGCCTTCTATTATTGAAAGAAGGAAATATTCTAGGTATCATCTTGTTCTTTTTTATCATTCTTGGTTAGATTCCTTTTACCACTTTGCTTGATCAAATGCTTGTATCAATGCTACAGGTTTCAAAATTTTTAATGTCAATGTAATATCATTTTTGAGGCCATTAATGAAGCTATAGATGTAGTATAATTTTGGCAGTGAAGGGTTCGAGGTACTCATTAAGAACTTAAGCTCTTAAAACTTTTTCACATACTATTTTACCCTCTTATTATGCACCAGTTTGTTAAACCCCTTCATTACATCCTCTTAATTGCCAAGTCTTGTATAAGTGGATCGAACAAAATCCTCCAATTAGTTAGGTCATAATCTACTATTAAAAAACCTTCAAACCACACTTTTGCTTTATCCTTCAAATAAAGCAAAGCTATTTCCACCCATTGGTGAACTGGAGTGAAACACAGCTTGAAAAACTTTCTACATTTCTTAATCCATCCTCATAGATCGTCTCCATGAAATGTAGATAGCTCTATTTTTGGTAAAAACACATTTTATACACCCTGATAGACCTTATTGATGCCTATAATTTCATCTTGAAAGTGATTATACCATAGACGAACCATTCTTCTAGTGTTACTTTGATTCTTGCGATCTTGCTTAGCTTCTTTTCTAGCCATAAATGTTTGGATGATAATCATCAAGTTTTTTGTTTGTGCATTCAGTTGTTTGTTTGACTTAGCTTGCTTTTGCCACTGTCTCTTGTTGTCAACTATGTAATCTTATAATTTTTAATGAATAATTTATATTCTTTCATCCAATTGCCTACCATGCTTCTTCAAAGCTCTAACTTTGTTGTTTTCCACCATTTTTAGGTCTTCTTTCCTTCTATTATTACATTGGATTCAAGGCTCCAATACCAATTTGTTAACAACTTAGTCTTAACAAAGAGTTGGTGTGAAGAGAATAGAAGATTGAGAGTTAGAAGAAATGAGAGAAGAAAGAACTTCATAAAATTATAGAAATAATACTTCATTAGATTTGAGTTCCGTGTGTATCACATGCCATATTTGTACAATCCTTCTTGCTAACTAACTAGTCTTTCCAACTGACTAACTACCCTTATTCCCATGTGTTCAATACTTCTATATACTAACTAAGTTCTACTTAATAGTTTCTCCCGTCATTCCTCTTATTTTGTTCTTTCTTCTTATTCACGTTATAGCTAACTCATACTGTTTATAACATATGAAAATCAAGGTAATCAAGTGATGCGATCCAAGCAATACCAAAAGATCCGTTAGATGTTTCAAGTGGTCTAATGACAAGACTTAAGACTAAGATGTTCAAAATGGCTTTCAATGGACTTCTTCAAAACACATGGGCTAAGGCGGACTTCAAGAAGATATTAAATAATGAAGTACAAGCCTTGATTAATTTAATTCATGTTAAAAAAAGGCTTGTAGGTGGGTATTCAAACATTACAAAAAGATTGGAATAAAAAGATTCAAATTTGTCAACATTTACTTTGTGCTATGGTTTTGGTCTCAACTAGAGTTATAAAAGGAATTCTAATGTCATTTTAGTTACATTGAAAAGTAAACATCCATAGCTTTCTAGAGATATATGGCACGCCTTTTAATTCATTAAAATGAGAGAGAACTATACATATGAAGTTGAGTTTCAACCCTACCAGTAGATTACGAAAATAACTTTGGTTTTATTTAAATTAGTTGGACTATTGTTTTATTTATCTTTTAGCTATTATTAGGCCTTTTAGAGATATTTGGACCTTTATTTAAATTTGAGTTCATTGGATTATTATTATTATTATTATTATTATTATTATTACGTTTATCCATGTTCATTGGGAATTTTCTATTAGACTTAGATTCTTTCTAGTATAAATATTCTTTTATAAACTTCTTTTTAAAAAATATTTTTAATAAAACATAACATTCTTGCTATCTTTTGTGTGGTTGAGTAATTCCTATACTAAGTTCTTGATTGAACTTGCAAACAATAAATAAAATTTATTGTGACTTTATACTACCCATTCATGTCTCTTGTAGGGGTGGGGGTGATCATTGTGTATAACTTTGGTTTTTCAAGGCAAGTTCTTGTTGGGTCAAGTTGCAAACCATTTAAATATGATTTTAGTGTATCTTGGGAGGTTTACGCATCATCAAGCCCACTCAAATTTCCTAGATTCCAAGGCAAGATATCATGAAACTCATTATGGCTTAGGTGAATGTAAGCTAGCCTTGATTTTGGGCCCAACGCTTTAGGTATATTTTTGGAAAGTTTGTTCCCTTACAAGTCAAGCAAGTAAAGCTGAGAGATATTAGAGATGGACAATGGAACTGGCACTGTAAAACTATTGCCAGACAACATTATTATTTTTATGTTTACAACTTCTCTAATGTTATATGTCAGTCTTCTTGAGAAATTGTTCCTCAACAGATCAAACATCACTAAGCTTGAGATTGAAATAAGCAGGGGGTAGAAAACCTATAGATTAAACAGTAAGCTTGTGATGTTTAATGAGAGATAAATGAACAAAACAAATGCAATAAAAAACATGTAGAGAATTATAATTAGGAGGAACACAAAAAAAAAAAACAAGAATATGGAGAATCAAGATTCAAAGTAGGAGAAGCAAGCAATTAATGAAATATACAGTTATAAATAAGGCTTCTACCTAAAATTTAGAAGGAACAAAAGATTCAAGTACCAACATATGAAAAACATCTAAAAAAATGATGATTCTTATGCTCAATAACACCATTTCATTGAGAAATGTAAAGATATGAAAGCGAAGAGAGAATAATACTTTTTTTTTAAAACAAAAGATTGAAAAGCATGGGATATGTATTCTCCCCTAGAATTTGAGGGTAAGATCTTAATATATAGAAAATTAGGTTTCTATATGGGCAATAAAAGTTTGGAAGGTTAGGGGGAAAGATTTTGGCTTAGCTTCAACCTCATGAGAGGTGATTGCACTAGTAGCAAAAAAGATCTCAGGATAAAGAGAGAATATGTCAACTTTAGAACAAATGAAATAGACCCAAATAAAATGACAGTAAACATTAGTAAATGTCATAAAATACATGCATAGAGCATAAGAAAAAACATGACTCGTACCAAAACATTATAATGAATAATTTCAAAACATGTAGAAGTACGACTACCCTGTAAAGGAAAAGGTAATGATTTGCTTTTGCCAAGTTTATAAGTAGTACAATCAAATGACAACGAAGAAAACTCATTGGTATTATTCAAATAACCATGTTTCATAGATGTGTTAGAATTACAGAGTTAGGATGACCTAATTTCTTATGCCAAAATTGGTTATTATTACAAGTAATTGCAAAAGAAAAAAAACATAAATTGAACGAGGAAACAAAAAAGATCAAAGAGGAAAACGATGTCCCACTTTAGGTCCCTCTCACTATCTCCTATCCTGACACTTGATCTTGCACACAACAACCAGAATGATCAAAATGAAGAGAACAATTTTGTTCTACTAATTGCCTAATCAAAATGAGATTGACAGATAAATTAGGAGACACAAAGACATTAGTAAAGGAAGACCCCAAATTGCCAATCAATGTAATTGAAAGAGTACTGCCATTGATGATCTGAATATGTTGCTTACCATCATATTTATGAACATTATGTAGAGTAGTTGGACTACCAGTCATGTGACTGAAATTAACATAGTTAATTTGTGAATACATGGTCAAAATTTTCTAGGACTAGAAATTTAACAAAAATAAATTAGGGAAGTTAATGACGATAGAAATATTTTTTTGGATGAGAAAATAAATAAATTAAATTGAATTGGAGAAGGGTACAATTGAATAATATTTAGTAAAAGGTTATGGGATTAAATCAATTAGGGTGATGAAATAATGTGGTCCAAAAAGAGAATTAAAAGAACTTTGGGCCATTAGGCAAATAAGAAAATTTCATGATATAAATACATGAATTGCTTCTCTTGAAGCCATTCATGGCCGACTATTTACAAGGTGAGAAGAGAGAAAAATTAGGCAGATTTCTAGCGTTTTCCGCCTAGATTTAATCTAATTAAGCATTAGATACTAGAGAGTGAGGGATTAAAAGAGGTTTAGAGGAGTTTTGGACAAAGAATCAAGAGAACAACCCTTGGGATTTTGCTAGGAGGGCTAATGGTTTCTTGAAGAAATTAGGAGGAAGAAAAGAAAAATTTATTCTAGGACCTTTTATCTTTATTTGTTTTTGTGGGCAAGTGGTATAGTGCCTAAGTTCATGAATCTTAAGCATTTCTAAAGATACATTGATGAATTAGGCATGAAAGAATGCTATGTAGAATTGTGTAAGTCATAAATTAGTGCTTTTATGATAGACTAATGTTGACATGCATGAGAAATTATATGGATAATGAATGATTAAAAGAAATTGTTGAAAGAATATGATAAATTCTAACTAGAAATATTTATGTTAGGTTGTGATGTTTATGTGACTATGACACGCACACTTATGAAATTAAACATGTTGGTTTGAATAGGAACAAATGAATAAAAAAACCTTGAAGTGGAGATTGATGAATTTCTTTATGATGAAGATTTCAAATTGTATGATGATAACACAAGAGAGGATGATTATTTGATAGCAACTACAAGGAGGTGTTTATCATTTTGTTATTTTATTGAGTTTTTCCAATATATTTGGATCTCAAATTTATAAGTGTGCAATCTTGTTATGAAATCTGAATATGCATGTGAGAAAGTAAAGGATCAAAACACAAAATGATTGATTGGCTCCCATAGTGGAATGCTGAATTGATTGGCATTTAAATGAGATAGACAAATAAATGAGCATATGAATAGAATGGCTGGATTGATTGGTATTCACTCGGGAATATCGAATGTATAGGCTTTCATACAGGAATGCTGGATTGATTGGCTTTCAAGTTGGATTGTGTGAGTACTTGGTAGTTTGATAAAATTACTGGAGATGTTGGTATTCAAAAATTTTGCTAGAATAATTGGCTACCTTGGCTTTAGCTGGAGTTTTGACATTAATAAGGGATAGCCAGACTTATCATGTCAAAAGAAAAAAAAAATTAATGGGTCATGATTTCTATAAACCAATCTCATTTAAAAGCCAACACACGAAATTCACGACCTAAAATTGAATTATGTCTTTCTCAGCGTCCAATTCCATGTTAGGCTAGGACATGACCACGCCCAACTTTAAGTTGGGCAGGGGCATGTCCACACCCAACCCCGTGTTGGGCAAAGGCATGCTTGCGCCCAACTCTCTATTGGGCTCGGACACGCCCATGCCCAACCCCACGTTGGGCAAGGGCACGTCTACGCCCAACCTCATGTTGGGTCAGGGATGCGCCTGCACCCAACACTATGTTGGGCTTTAATGCGTCCATGCCTAACCCCACGTTGGGCCAGGAATGTGCATATGCCCAACTCCTTATTGGGACTGGATGCATCCACGCCCAACCTCACGTTGGAAAACAACACGTCCACGCCTAACCCCACGTTGGGCTAGGGACATGTCCTGCCCAACTCTATGTTAGGATATGGTGCGTTCATCCCTGACCATTCTTGGGTGCAATCATAAGCTGAACCCAACTCTCACGGGCTTAGAGTGTGAGTTGAACCTAACATCTCTCAGGTTGAGTGCACAACTGAAAGGTTACTCCACACTAAGCTTCTCATACCTTGAAAATCTGGGTTAATAATTATAATGCCCATCATAATCTTATTAAATACAAACAAGCAGTCCATACTTACATTAATTAGATGTGATGATACGAGTAATAAGATAATATTATCTTACTTATATAAGATTACCTTTCTACCCCTCCCATGTTGTATGAAGTAGTTCAAAGCAAGTAATATAAAAGAGATCAAGAAGATATAAAGGGGGGGTTAAAAAAAACTTATACTTTGAGATAGACACATTCTCTATTTCTTCTTCCTTAACTCTACATCTTCTTCCTCTTCCTCTTCTCTATCTTCATAAAAGCTTATTAATACTTTCATTAATGTCCTTTACTATATATAAAAAATACATAGTACTGATTTGATCTTCGAAGGGTCCCCTATCAACATCCTAGGGGACTTTGTGCAGACATTTATTTTAGAAGAGTCTTACACCCCCCTGAGGAGATCAATTAAAGAAAAAGTCAATGCAGTCCTGAAGTGAAGGTTGTAGAACATACTGTGAATGACGTACAAGAATTTCTAGGAATAATTCACCCTAAAAGATTCCCTATGATTTTTGTATCCTTATCAGTTGATGCCATTTGTAGGACCCTTACAAAAAGCTAATTACTTCTCCAGCAATAAACTAAGTTTTGGTGTACAGTTCCATCTATTACACCACTATAGCAAATCCATACACACTGGGACATATCACATATGCCAACATTGCTACTGGTATGTTGGACCAACCTCAGATTGAGAAGATGGCTGAGCAGATACATTTTCTCTCTAAAGAGGTCATTAGATTGAGAGGACAACTCACGGTTCATCCTCAACCTCATCAAGATGTTCCAGCATGTAACTTACCATCTTAGCCACAAAGGACCCCTATAGCCTAGAGACGCCTCAGCTCTGCTGAGGGATATGGGCAGGATGAGGAGGAACCACCTAGATATCGCTTTCATAGTCCAACTTGAGAACATTCACACCGTCCTACGGTACCAATGAGAAGTGAGCATTCTTGTAGAGTTCAAACTAGATAGCATGGGAGAGAAAGAGGTCACCACTCCCACCGTTCCATGCTAGATTCATCAATTTCATTTGGCTCATACCAAGAACGACCTAGAAGAAGGGATGAGGAGAACTCATGGCATCACCAACCTACCTACCAGTACCAAGCGGAAGGCTCCCCACTATCCAAGAGAGTTTTAGAAGCCAAGGTACCTAAGGAGTATTTATCCTTGAAGATGAGCCTAGACAAATATGGACTTACAGACCTTCGAGAATATATCCAGAATATGAGGGGGAGCCTTGAGCTAGTCATCCATGGCAATGATGTCATATGCAAGATATTGCCCACCACCTTCAGAGGGAACGTGAGGACATGATACAACAACCTGAAGCTAGGGTTGATCCTGAGCTTCCAGGATCTATGTGCTAAGTTGGTAGCATGTTTCAGCACCAGCATCCCCATGAAAAAAAAGCTTAATTAAACTATTTGGAATTATCCAAGGCGAGAAGGATTGCACTCGGGCATATTTGAGGAGATTTAATAAAGAAATGCTTTAGGTGGAGGAGTTATTAGAGCCCATAGCCTGTGAGGCTTTAATCAAAGGGGTTAGAAATGAAGAGATGTGGAAAAACTCTACCCGTTATAGAATAGAACTGTCCTGAGGGTGAAACAGATGATTGAGAGTCACATAAGAGTAGAGGAAGCCTTGGCTGCTCGTATAAGCTCCACTCAAATCTATAGAGGAGGGATTAGTGACAAACCCCTAGCAAGAACCTTTCCCCTATTAGACAATATGAGGTTAAAAAGAAAGGACCCTCTAGGGAACATCCTAGTAGGCCCAAAAGGGTTTATACCACTGTACAACACCAGTTACATGGAGATCTACACGACTTTGAGAGGTCGGAACTTACTTCAACATCCTCCTCTTTCAAAGCCTAATCCCAACCTCAAATTCTCTAAGAAGTACTACTAGTTTCATAGGGGGAATGGACACAACACTGAGGATTGTTATGCTTTTAAAAAAAGGTGGAAAAACTCTTGGCATATCTTAGACAATTCTTAAAAAATGATCCATCTTTGGACGGGGAGGGAGGTGAAGTAAGACAATTGGGACCAACACTCCAGAAGTCCTTGTCATACTAAGGGGCTTATTAACCAATGTAGGTGTCATTAACAATAAGAGGACAAGGCTGGAAGATCAAGTTCTAGTTACAATAGGTCAAGAAAGTTCTTGGCATGAACCCATCACCTTCACCCCTACTGATGGACAAGGGATTAAATACCCATATGAAGATGCCTTGGTGATTTTCACGATCATGGAGGATCATAGAGTCCACAGGATCCTAGTGGATGATGGTAGCTTAGTGAACATCCTATCAATTGAGGCCATGACAAAGATGAGTATAGATGACTCTAGAATGACTCTAGTGCCAGCACCCCTTATCAGGATAGAAGGGTTAAACAGTGCCGTAAATGGAGCAATAGGGTTGACCGTCATTATAGGAATTGCACCTTGTTGTGTAACTCTTCAACAGACCTTTATGGTCATTGACACTTATCTCCTATACAATGCCATCATCGGGAGGCCACTACTCCACCAACTTAGTGTAGTAGTTAGCACTAAGTATTTGACCATGAAGTTCCTAACTAATAAAAGGGTTGCTACAGTGAAGGGGAATAAAAAAGCCTCAAGAGAGTGCGCAAACACATGTCTGAAAGGCAAGAAAGCCATGTTGACTGATCATCATGAAGCCTTTGGAGAGAAGCCCGAAATCAGAACAAAGGCAACTGAAGAACTAGTTGAAGTCTGTTTGGGCTCTACTAAGAAATAGGTCATGAGAGTGGGTTACACCTTGAATAATCAACAAAAACAAGATCTCACGGAATCGCTGGTATCATAAAAGCAACTTTGCTTTTTATCCAGAGGATATGCCAGGGATTAGGCCTGAAATAGATTCATATTGGCTGAGTGTAAACCCCAACTTTCCCTTTGTATGATAGAAGAAAAGAAGTGTACGGGGAGGGGGGGACAAGCAGAAGGCCATCTCTAAGAAGGTGGATAAGCTTATATCAGTAGGATTCATATGGGAGGTGACATACCCTGAGTGACTCGCCAACATCGTGATGGTAAAGAAGGCCAGCAATAAAAGATGAATGTGTATGGACTTTATAGATTTGAACAAGGCCTAACCAAAGGATAACTATCCATTCCCTAAGATAAAGAAATTGGTGGATTCAATATTAGAGTATGAGTTTTTCAGCTCATTGGATGCATAATCTGGGTATCATCAAATTCCAATACATCTAGCTGATAAAGAGAAAACATCCTTCATAACTGAAAAAAGGACCTATTGCTATATGGTCATGCCTTACGAATTGAAAAATGCATAGGCAACATACCAGAGGATGGTGGACAAGGTGTTCAAACATTAGTTGCACATGATCATGAAAGGATATGTGGATGACATGTTGGTGAAAAGTATGACTTTTGAACAACACCTATAAGATCCAAGTATTGAAGTGCCACAATATGAAGTTGAACCCATCCAAGTACATGTTTGCCATCCGAGGAGGGAAGTTCTTGGTTTTTCTAGTAAGCCATAGAAGGATTAAGCCTAACCCAAAAAAGATTCAAGTATTGTTCGGAATGAATCACTCCAAGACAGTAAAGGAGGTGCAACATCTCATAAAGTGGTTAGTAGCTTTTAGTAGATTTATAGCTAGACTGGGCGAATGAAGTTTGCCATTTTTCAAAGTTCTAAAGAATGCCCCTAACTTCTAATGGACACCTGATGTTAGAAATCCTTTAAAGAGCTGAAGGTTTACCTCTCCTCCCTAAATCTTCTCTCTCATGCTAGAGAGGAAGAGACTCTGTTCTTGTATTTGGGGGTGGCAGACCGAGCTGTCTGAAGGAGTACAATGTCTGGTATACTATGCAAAAATCCATTATCTGAGGGTAGAAAAAAATAGTCTTAGCATTGGTGACAGTTTCTAGGAAGTTGAGGGCCTCCTTCCAAGCACACCAAGTGGTGGTATTGACAGACTAGCCTCTGAAATAGATCCTTAACAAACTGGACATGTTAGGATGACTAGTGAAATGGACAATAAAATTAAAAAAGTATGGGTTGCAATACAAACTAAGGCCTGCGATTAAGGGGCAATTAGCCTTAGTCGACTTTATAGCGGAGTTTAGATTTGAAGAGGATGTTATAGAGAAAGTTCTCCTGATCCGAAGCTTGTAGAGTCTGAGTCACTAGAGCATACCCTTTCTTAGTGTTGGAAACTCTATATGAATGAAATCTTGTGGGCATACATAACAACAACAAAGAACTTAATAGGGGAAGCTCCTTGTCTCCTCACATATAGGATTGAAGCCATGATTCCAACAAAGATTGGATGTCCTAGCACTAGGGTACTGCACTTCTCTCCTCAAAACAATGAGCAAGGACTCAGAGTCAATCTGAACTTACTGGAAGAGTTCAAACTCTCAGCTGCTATAAAAAATGAGGCTTATAGACACAAGGTCACTCAATACCACAACACTAGAGTTAAAAACAGAACCTTCAAACAAGGGGATTTGGTAGTAAGGAAGCTAGAAGCCACAGACAATTGAAAGAGTAGAGGAAAACTAGCTCTAAAATAAGATGACCTTTTCAGGGTGACACGTGTGATCAAAGCCAACACTTATCATCAGCAAGATCTCCTCACATATAGGATTGAAGCCATGATTTCAACATAGATTGGATGTCCTAGCACCAGGGTACTGCATTTCTCTCCTCAAAACAATGAGCAAGGACTCAGAGTCAATCTGAACTTACTGGAAGAGTTCAGACTCACAACTGCTATAAAGAATGAGGCTTATAGACACAAGGTCACTCAATACCACAACACTAGAGTTAAAAACAGAACCTTCAAACAAGGGGATTTGGTAGTAAGGAAGCTAGAAGCCACATGCAATTGAAAGAGTAGAGGAAAACTAGCTCTAAAATGGGATGACCTTTTCAAGATGACACGTGTGATCAGAGTTAACACCTATCATCTACAAGATCTATAAGGCTCTGACCTTCCTCATGCGTGGCACTCAGACCACCTTAAGTTGTATCATTATTGAATACATAAATAAAAATGCATATTTTTATCACTTGTGTTCTTATTTGATTTATGTTCCTTTCTCAAAAAATTTTCTTACTGATCCAATAAGGGTTAGACACTCTTGTGGCATCCAGAGCCCACTTCTTTAGGATGGTAATGAAGTTCAAAGTGAGCATCAACATTTACTGTCACCAATTAGGGTTACACACCTCTATGACGTTTGAGACCCACCTCTTTGGGGTAGTAGTAGGAGATCAATGCTTCATTATTCAGGGTGACTTTTAACACCCCCTCCTTTCCTTCTGTCTAGCCTTTTCAGTTGGAAGTAAGAGCATTAGAGTGACCTTACCTGGTCCATCTTATTTGTCCAAATGGGCTACATACCCATGTGTGTGGTCTAAGACCCACATCTCTCCTGGATAGCATAAGACTAGTCTTTATAGCATTCAAGAGTGCTGAGGCAGCCTTATCAGGCCCACCTCGTCTATCCAAACCAGGTTACACACCCTGTATGCAGTCTGGGACCCATATCTCTCTTGGATAGCACGAGCAGAACCTCTACGACATCAAGCAGTGTTGAAACCAGCCCTCATACTGGTCCAAATAGGGTTATACACCTCTGTGGCATCTAGGACCCACTTCTCTAGGATAGTAGTGACTATCCAATGCTTCTCAAAAAAGGATTGGGAATACATCTTGAAGATTCAAACAACACACTTTTTGAGAACACCATCCCTGTTAGTAAAAAATCTATTTAGCCTTAAGTCTCCCTGTTTCTCCAAAAATAAGCAGACTTTGGGGGCTACTGATGGGTAATGATTTCTATAAACCAACCTCGTTTAAAAGCCAACACATAAAAATCACATCTCAAAATGGGATTATATCTTTCTCGGCGTCCTATTCCATATTGGGCCAGGACATAACTGCACCTAACTCTGAGTTGGGTAGGGGTATATCCGCATCCAACCCGCCGTTGGGCAAAAGCATGCCTGTGCCTAACTCCTTGTTGTGCCTGGATGCACCCACTCCCAACTCCACGTTAGGCCAGGGACGTGTCCCGCCCAACTCTATATTAGGCTATGGGGTGTCTGCGCTCATTTCCTTTTTGGGTTAGGGACGCGACCACGCCCAACTCTACGTTGGGATATGGTGCGTCCATCCCTGACCATTCTTGGGTGTAGTCACAAGCTGAACCCAACTCCTCCTAGGCTCAGGGTGTGAGTTGAGCTCATTGTCTCTTAGGTTGAGTGCATAACTGAAAGGTCACTCCACACTAAGCCTCCTATACCTTGAGTTTAGGTTAATAATTATGATGCATATTATAATCTTATTAAATACAAACAAGTAGTCTATGCCTACTCATACGAGATTACCTTCCTACCCCTCCTACATTACATGAAGCAGTTCAAATAAGGTAATATAAAAAAGAACAAGAAGAAATAGTGGAGAGGGCTAAAAAAAACCTTATACTCTAATATAGACACATTCTCTATTTCTTCTTCCTTAACTCTACATCTTCTTCCCTTTTCTCTTCTCTATCTTTATAAAAGTTCATTAATACTTTTATTAATATCCTTTAATACATAAAAAATTACCTAGTATTGACTTGATATTCGGAGGGTCCCCCATCAACACTCTAGGGGACTTTGTGCAGGCATTTATTCCATAAGAGTTTTACACCCCCCTGAGGAGTTCCACTAAAGAAGAAGCCAATGCAGTCCTGAAGTGAAGGTTGTAGAACATACTGTGAATGACATACAAGAATTTCTAGGAATAATTCACCTAGAATATTCCTTGTGATTTTTGTATCCTTATCAATAATAATACATGAATAAGAATTTTGGAGACAAATTCAAATATGATACCCACTAAATTGAATAATCATTGAATACATCAAGGACCGTATATAATAAGGGGTTTATTTAAGAATTAAATGCCATTTTTGTGTTTGACTTTTAATAGAAATTAATTTAATATTATAATGTTTAATCTTTTTGGGTACACCTAACAGGTGTATTTTACAAATGTTGCCTTTTATTATGCAACCTATAAAAGACGTAGTTTAATTATTGTCCTAATATTTAGCTTACTATTTTAATGTTGACCTAAATCGGCATGGGTTACTTCTTGTGCAAAGAATTGGATAAATTTATTCTAATTCTTTTAATAAGATAAAAATTTCTCTACTATAACAACTTTGTGTAAGGGTTTTATAAACCAGTAATGATAAACCACATTGACTACTTATAGCATTGTGGTTTCATTATATAGAAAAGCTTTACAGCAGTAGAGAATAAGGAAATAGGTGTTACAGACTATATAAGGAATTATATCTATACATTCTATAATTAGAATTAATCAACTCCTAAACGTTGCACAATCAACTATAATGCCATGATTTTCTCCTTAATGCTTGGACTGATTCTCTCTTTAATTTCTATCTTGATTGTTATCGTGGACAAAGTTAATATCAATGTCACTATGTTGAGATTGCCTTTGAGCTACTAGATTGCGAGCCATGAAAATGGCACTGATGGTATCACAAAGTAGGGTGGGCTTATCTAGTGATTGAATTTGTAAATCTTGAAGAATGTTAAATCTTAAAAAATGTTTAACAACCATTTGACCTCAGTTGCACTGAAGGCTAATGCTTTGTATTTAGATTCTGCAGGAGATCACGATACGGTGGATTGCTTTTTTGATGTCCAGGAAACTAGATTATCATAAAAAATATGGTATAACCAGATGTTGATCGACTTGTATCCAGATAGCCAACCCAATCAACATTTGAAAAAGCCGAGATGTTGAAGTTAGTGGATGGAGTGATTCTGAGACCAAATTTTAGAGTTCCTTTAACATATCTGAGAATACTTTTTACAACTTGAAAATGGTGTTCTCTTATGGCATGCATGAATTGACTTACCGAGTTTACTGATGTGTAATATCTAGCCTAGTAATTGTTAGATATTGAAGTACACCAACTAAGGATCGATAGGTAGTTGGTGAATGAAAAAGATGGCCATCAGTGGTTAAATGATGAGAAACAATCATAGGAGTTCCAACTGGCTTAGAATCAAGGAGGTAAGCTCGAAGTAAAAGATCTCTCGCATACTTTAATTGGCTCAAGAATATCCCAGTTGCAGAATAAGTGACTTTCAAGCCCAAGAAATAATTCAAAGTGCCAAGGTCCTTCATCGAGAACTCTTGACGTTGTTTGTGAATGAAAGTTTTAATGAGAGACACATTGCTGCTTGTGATGATAATACTATCGACATATAAAAGTAAGTGAATGATCTTGTTAGCTATTAAGTAAACAAATAAATCGGAATCAACTTTACTGCAATTGAAGCCAATAATGAGTAAAAAATAACTAAACCAATGGAACCATGCTCTCGATGCTTGCTTTAAACCATAGATTGCCTTTTTAAGATGACAAACATGATTTGGATGAGAGGAATCAACATAGCCCAATGGTTGTTCCATATAAACATTTTCTTATAGAAGATCATGCAAGAATGCATTTTTTACGTCAAGTTGACATATGTTCCAACTACGAGATACTGCAATGGAGATAACAATGTGAACTATAGATGTCCAAACAACTGGATTAAAAGTGTCATTAAAATCAAGGCCATAAAGTTGAGTATAGCCTTTGGCAACAAGGTGTGCTTTGAGCCTATCAATGGAACCATCTAAATGGTATTTGATGAGGAAAACCTATTTGTATCCAACCACATTAGTAGCAGGTGGTCGTGAATCTAGTTCCCATGTTTGATTGAGCTTGAGAGCACAAATTTCATCCTCCATGACAGTAAGCCATTCTGGTGACTTGGCAACACTCTTGAAACCCTCCGATTCCTTCATGACTAAAAGAGATGATAATAAAAGAGATGATGGGATCTAACAAACATAACTATAATGTTTGGATTTGGAGATGCCTGCTTTACCACGAGTTATCATAGGATGACGATTCTGATGTGGAGTTGATGCCATTGGGATCGCTAGAAGTTGCTCTTCTAGAGAAGGAGAGACATGTGGTAGTGAAATTATTGAGCTTGGAGATGGAAGCAGTTCCAAAGAAAATGATTTACACGACATGGGCAAAGGTGCTGATGGTGAAGGTGAAGATCTTGCAGAAGAGTTAGTACTAGGCATAACAGAATGTGATGAAGTGGGATCATGGAAGACAATAAAATCTAAGATTGCAGGGGAAGGTTGCATACTATAAGAGGAAAATGGAAACATATTCTCATCAAACCAAACATGTTGAGTTACAAATACTCAATGAGAGACAGGATCAAGACATCAAAATCCTTTATAGGAAGTGTGATAACCAAGAAAAATGCAAGGAAGACTTCTGGTTCAAACTTGTGTTTGGCATAATCTCGCAAGTTTGGAAAACATAAGCATAAAAAAATTTAAAAGGTAGCATAGGTAGGAAATTTACCATACATAATTTTAAAAGGAGATGTTCTATTCAAGACTAATATTGGCAAGCGGTTAATGATAAAGACTACTATACTAAAGGCTTCAACCTAAAAGTGAAGAGGAACAGTCACATGAAAAAGCATTGTGAGACCTGTTTCTGTGATATGCCTATGTTTTCTCTTGGATCTACCATTTTGAGATGGTGTACAGGGACAAGAGAACTGGTGATGAATGCCATGTTTAGTGAAATAAGAATGCAAATTTGTATTGATGAATTCCCCGCCCCCATCACTTTTAAAAATTCATATTTTTGTCAAGAACTGATTCTCAACAAGAGATTGAAAGTTGATGAATGTCTGGTAAAAGTCAATTTTGTGTTTTAATGGATAAAAAAAAGTAAATCGTGTGTGATCATCGATAAAGAGAACATAATATTGATATCTTGATATGGAAGTTATTGGTGTTGGATCCTATAGATCGTAATGTATGAGACTAAGTATGGTTTGTGAGTGACTATCTCTTGTTGGAAATGAAAGTTTATGGATTTTAGCAGAGATGGATTCGACAATATGGAAGTGAGGGACAAAAAACCTTGTTTATTAAGCATGGAAATTATTATGGATGAGACATGTCCTAAACAAGCATGCCAAATTGCAAAGGAATTACAAAGATTGAATTTTGTAATGACAGTAGAGAAGGCTTTGTTTTCACGCTTTAGTAAGTAAAACCATTAACACAGTTACTGCTTGCCACCACCTTTCAAGTTTGGACATTCTGTATGATAAAATCATTGTTAGTTAAATAGATAGATAAAGGATAATCATTAGTTAGTTTACTGATAGAGAGAAGATTTTTAATTAAGGTTGGGACGACAAGAACATCTTTAATTGAAAAGTGAGAGTAGGAGAACAAGAACCAATATATGTTATGGGTAGGGAGGATCCATTACCAGTAACGACATCTTTAATTGAAGAGTGAGAGTAGGAGAACAAGAACCAATATATGTTATGGGTAGGGAGGATCCATTACCAACAACGACTTTGTCCTTACCAGTGTAAGGTTCCACCTTATCAAGTTGAGATACATCAGTTGTCATGTGAGCTGATACGCCTGTGTCACTATACCAATCTGCAGTTTCATTGCTAATAGTACAGTTGGTAAGAGCTTCAGCAACATTAGCATCAGATTTGATGTATATGCGTTTGCAATCTGTGGCATAATGTCCTTCCTCACGATATATTTGACATTGAGGAGTATGTTTATAATGTTGCTTGCTATAGTTTCCTCCCTTTGATGGTCCTTCTTTATATTTGTGTTGATAATTGTTTGGTCTTCCATATCAGTTTGAAGGTGCATGAGAGAAATTAGCCACAGACGCAGAAACCCATGTATTATGATCAATAGACTTTGAAAAAAGATAAGCTCTCTGCTTTAGGAATAATATCCTTGAAACTTGGGATAGGGGTTGAAAAGAGTTGAGTGATGGAGAGAGTTGAAAATTCATGGCCTAAATCACTTGGATATTGGTGCACCTTGTTAGTGTCTTTAACTAGACATCTCATTGTTGATAATTGATCACAACGAGCCTTAAATATTCGAGAGTATTCAAAAATACTATGAGAGCCACACTTCCTGAGATGAAATTCATCTTTTATTTGAAGTTCATAGACCTTAGATTTGTGGTTGAAAGTAGTCTCAAGAGAGTTCCAGACATCTCTTGATGTTGTAAGGCCAATGGTAATAGAAAGTTCTTCCTCTATGAGAGAGGAAACAAGAGGCTCATAACTAGTTGGTCAAATTGCTTCCAAAGATTGTAGGCTACAAGATCAACAGTAATAGAGGGCATTAATGTTGAACCATCAACATATCCATATAGTTTTTGGCATTGCAGCAAAAGAACTACTTAACTACGCTACAAGACAAAGTTGGTGGAGGATAGCTTGATAGTAACCATGTGAACTGTTGTTACTCATTTTTGGACCCCACGTGCTGGAGACGGTGTATACCTCTTTTGAACTGAGTGTAAGAGCTTATCTCATGTTTGCTGGAAGATTGACAAAAGTAGAGAAATAAATTTTTTTTTGAAACCCAGTTTAAGCTATTTTCTGCTCTCTTTATCGTTCCCCATTGCTGCCAAAATCATCAGCTTTTCTTAGATTAATCAGGAGTCTTCATAATGCTAAATTCATCCCTTCTTTATCTAGTCTTTAAGGTTTGATAAATCCCTCAGAATTTGCATTAAAAAAAAAATGGTTCTGCTGCTGTCGCAATTTTTTGTTCTAACTTAGGCTCTGATTCTGACTTGGTTTCGTATGATATTTGACCATCCTAGCAATATTTTGCCACTCATGAAATGTTGAAGAATTGACCCACACCTTTATTAGGTCCTAGGGGTTACTGTTCTTAGAACAGACTCTCAGTTAGATTTGGATGCTCGGCATTGTCAGATCAAGAAAACCTTTTTGACCAACCAGATCCTTGCCAGATTCTGTTATTTAAAATGATTTTATCTCACTTTGAATCCTTCAACAAAGTTGTAGTCTAGGACATGTAGATGAATTTGGGCTTTTGAATTGCTTGATTTTGATATCAGAAGCTCAAGATATTCCTGTTTGAAATCTAGCGTAAAAACATAGAATCCTGCCGCGAGAAGATTTTCAACAGAGTTTGGTTGCAATTCTGTTATTCAAAACAAATTTATCTCACCTCGAATCCTCATCAAAGTTGTAGTCCGGAACACGTAGATGAATTTGGGCTTTTGAATCACTTGATTTCGATATCAGAAGCTTAAGATATTCCTGTTTGAATATCTAGTGTGAAAGTAGGGATTCCTACCGCGAGAAGGATTTTTGTCCAAGTTTGCAAGGACACAATTGCAAGATGCTTAAAGATTGAAGGCAAATTGCAGGCCAATTTGAAGCCCTTTTTTGGACCAAGGACCAAATGGACGAGGTGCTAAAATAAGGGAGTTGATTGAAGATAAAATTAGAAGAAATTTTGCCGAGTGAAGAAATTGAGGAACGGGAATTAGATCAGAAAAGGAAAACAATGCCTCCCTGTCTATAATTCTTTCCTTTTTCTCTGCACAACTACGCTGGTTATCTTCTTTCCATTTATCTACAGACCATGTTTTTATTGCCTCATTTCAAAGGGAGTAGCTGGCTCTATGGAAGGAAAGAAAGGAGCCGCACCATCCTCTAACTTGGAAAGAAATCACTGTTGATCACAAAATTAGAATCAAATATTCTGGTTTCCTATTTCCGCTCACCCGAGATTACACCCTAGAGTTAATGTAATATATCTTTCCTAAATAGAGCTGCATGTTAGGCTATATAAGCCTCTTCTGCTGAGGGAAGGAAAAAAAGAAGAAGAAAGAATGGAGAGGGACAACAAAAGAAAGACAACAAAATAAAGATAAGAAAAATGCAAGAGAGGTAGGGAGTAACAAAAAATGCAGAAAACAAAGGGAGTTTCTTTCTTGCATTCTTGCGTTAATGTGAGGCAAAGAAAAAAGGAGAAAGAAAGAGCAGAGAAAACAGGAAAAGAAAGATAGAAAAAAAACACGTCTTTGCTCCATTTTTTTGCAAATAAAATCCACAGAAATGAGAGAAGAAAGTGCAGGAATCAGTAGAGAGAATGACGAAGACACAGAGGAAATAAAGAGGCAAGAAGTAGACACAAATACAAAACAGAAGGAGAAGGACGAACACAGACCGAGCAACCATCACGCTTTCAACGCCATTGCAGTTTCTTCGTCTCCACGTCTGTTTTCTCTTCACCTCTTGCATGCTTTGTTTTTCTTTGTGTTTGCATTTTTAGCGTGGTCTCTTTGCATTTGTGTTGTTTTGTGTCTGTACTGTTCAAGTGAATTAATTCACTTCAACAGTAGCTCTCCATTCACAAAAGAGGACTGCGTCTTACAGACTCAAGGGTAGTAGCTTTTGGAATTTAAAAATTCTTGCTGAATGTGGAGAAAATTGTAGGAATGAAGAACTCGTGCTTGGTGTTTAGTTGAGCATGTCATTGATAATTGAAAAGAGACTCATCTTTGGTAGGATTGCTAGCATCTTTAGGACAAATAGTGAAATATTGTGGAGTGAGACTTGGAGTTTTGTTGGAAGCAAAGGAGTTTTTGGTATAAATTAATATGGGAATATCCTTTAAATATACCTAGGCATGTTTTTGATTCATGGCTCGCAATTACTAGAATGAAGCTTTCATTTTCCAATGACAAACGCGAATTTGATGTCGAGGCGGCCATGATAGTCACCGGACAACCACTACCATTAATTCGTTTAGACTTTGATTTTATGTAGCTATCCCGAGCACCAAAGAATCATTTACTCTTGTATATACCTTGAAGAATTGACTATAGTTATGCTAACCTTGGACCCGACTGACAGCTATTTATCCGGGGGTTGAGTGTAAAAAAAAATAATTTAAACTAAATATAATTCTCAATTCTGAATGGTTTTTTTCTTACATTATGAAATCAATCAAAACTCCTTCCATTAAAGCCACTCTACGATTCCAAATTGGCAGCTGATGTTGTATAGAGTGACAAGAGAGAGTGATGTCAATTACGTGACGATTGCATTCATGACCTCCTTCCATTTTATTTTAATTTTTTTATAGACTTTTCGGTCCCTGTTTAGATGGTTTATATAAAGATTTGTCAAGTAAATGGATCTGCCATCTTCACACATCTGTTCTGAGGTTTCCCAGGGGATTCATGGTTGCAAGCTCTGGAGGGAGAATAATGGAGAGTAGTAGTGGGAGGTCTAATCTTTCTTCTACAAAAACAGAGAGAAGAGTCAGGGAGAAAAATAGGAGAAATCAAATGAAAACCATTTACTCCGAGCTCAATTCTCTCCTCCCTAACAAAGAATCCATGGTTATCTATCTTCCACCCTCTCTAAACTCATGTCTCCTCATGTTATTGCGTTCTAGCTTGCTGTCTTGCACCTTCCATGAGGAGGTCAAGCTGTCCTTGCTCTGATCATGTTCGGAGAGGATTAGAAAGATTTTGGATTTATAATTTGCATTTGGATGATATTTCTTGTTCTTGAATTGAAAATTTTTTCCTTTTCTTCTGGATATGCAGGAAAAACAACCTCTGCCTGATCAGATAGATGAGACAATAAGCTATATAAAGAGTCTGGAGGAAAAGTTGGAGGAAACCAAGGAAAAGAAAGAAAGCTTAACATTTGCTACTTCAAAATCACCGAAGATAAAAATCCAAGAAACGGGTTCAGCTCTAGAGATAGTTTTTACAATTGGGCTAGATAATCAGTTCTTATTTTACGAGATCATCAGCATTCTGCATGAAGAAGGTGTAGAAGTTGTTAGTGCTAATTCTCAAGCTCTTGGAGATTCCATTTTCCATGTAGTCCATGCACAGGTAATATTTATATTTGATCAATTACGCTGATTCATTTGTAATCTGCAACACGTTTTCTTGACAATTCAAAGATCAACTCGAATTTATTTTGTGCAGATGAAGGAATCTGCTGATGGTCTTGGAGCTGCAAGAGTAACTGGGAGACTGAAGAGGCTTATCAATGGATCCACATGTGAATTAGAGTTGGATTCAGAGCTATGGGATCTTGTAATTCATCCTGAGACTAATTTGGAATTCTAAACAGTACTAAAGTACCAAAGTTGGCATAAAATGATTGTAAATTTGGCACTATATTTTGGAATCTGAGTGTAATCTGAGTGTAACAAATTTAGTAGCTACTGAATGTTATATATATAATGCCTGTTCTGTCTAGAAATAAAATTGCTTGCTTACTTTTGTGTTACCATTTTGAAAGCAAAAGCAATTGTTGCCCTTTAGCATCACAAACTCATATTTTACTTTATTTTTATATTTAGCACGGAAATTATTCATATATATATATATATATATATATTTAAAAGACATATTTTGTGAAAAAAGAAAGAAAAAACAAACACACACAAATAGGAAACCATCCTGCTATTAAAAAGACACGTTTTTTACTTTTTATTTCAAGTCAATATGATGTTTTTTAATTTCTGTTGAATTTTCTTTATTTTTATTCAATAAACCATATTGTTATAATGTCTAAAATATTCCTTTTAATTTCTATCTAACAGAACTGTAATGTTTAACAGATACAAAAAGAGATAGAGATGAATGAAAAGTGTTCCTAGTTTTCATTAGTTGTAATATATATATGGACTATATATTTAAACACAAACTTTTCATAATTGCTTCCTATACTTTAGTTATTCAAAAATATAAAATACTATCACAATTGTAACAAAGTTGTTGTTGCAAGATATTCGGAACAGTCATAATGTTTTGACTAAGTTTATCTTGGCTGCCACCATATCTTTAGGATAAAGATCAGATTTATCTCCAACACGCCCCCTCGACCAAATAGGTAGATCCTAAACGTGAAGTTTGTCGCATAGAAGCTAAAAAGGGATAGATGACAGACTTCATCAATAAATTAGCAAGTTGTTGTTTTGTAGATAGAAATGAGACTTGAAGTTTATTTGCCAAGACTTGATCATGGACATAGTAAAAATCTATTTCATTATGTTTAGTTCTTGCATAGAAGATTGGATTAGAGGACAAATATATCGCACCAATATTATCACACCATAATTTCAGACTCATTCGCAAAGGGAGTCATAGATCATGTGGTATTGATTGGATCCAATGTAATTTTGCCGCTGTGTTGGAAAGTGATTTCTATTCTGTTTCAGTACTGCTACGAGCAACAATTTTTTGTTGTTTACAACTCCAACTGATAAGATTGGAGCCATGAAAAATAGAGTACACTCGAATGCCACGTCTGTCATCTTTGTCGGCAGCCTAGTCGGCATCACTGTATGCATGAAGAGCACTCTAATAGGCTTTTCAAATGAAGGCCATAGCCCACTATATGTTTGAGATATCTGAGAATTCTTTTGACAGATTGCCACTAAATGTCTTTAGGTTGATGCATGAATTTGCTTACACGGTGGACGATGAAAGCAATGTCCGGACGAGTGAAACCCAAGTATTGCAATGCTCCAACTGTACTTCTCTAAAGTTAAGGGTCGGAAAAATCTGCACCTTCAAACTTAGATAAATTGGAAGTTGTACTCATAGGAGTTGTACATGGCTTGGCTTTATGCATATTAACTCTCTGTAACAAATTTGCTAAATACTTTCGTTGAGTGAAAAAGAGATCAGGCTTGTCAAACAGCACTTCTAAACTAAGAAAATAGGACAAAATGCCTAAGTCCTTGACGTGAAAGACATCACTAAGCTGCTGAATGAAGTTGTTAATTTCAGTTGAAGAGGTTCGAGTGATGATTATATCATCAACATATAGGAGGATGAAGATAAAGAAGGTGGTCTGATGAAGTGTGAATAAAGATGTATCTGCTTTGGAACCAACAAATCCCATCTGTTGCAATGTTTCTATCAATGGTTCTTCAACAACATTTAAGTGCTGAGAGAGATCCCTTGTTGGTGCGGTAGTACCATTTGAACATACTGGAGCAGATTAAATATCTAAAGAACCCTGATTTAGTGGAATAGCATGATTAATTTGTTGGTTATTGGAACATGAATTTGGCCTTGGATGATTGTTTTGAATACTCGGTTGAATTAATGAGGCGGTAAATGGGTATCTGGTGTGGGAGTAGATGTGAAGGAGCCTTTCTTGATAAAGGAACAAAGACTCGACAAAAATGACATGGTGGGAAACATATAACTTTCTTGAAGCTAAATCGAGACATTTATATCCCTAGTATGATAGACTATAGCCAATAAAAATACAAGTTTTACAACAAAAATCAATTTTGTATTTGTTATAAAGATGCAAGTTTAACCAGCAAACACATCCAAAAACACGTAGAAACAAATAGTTGGGTTTTTTTTTTTTAATTATTATAAGCCATTTCAAAAGGTGATTTATTGCTGATGACTTTGAATGGAAGATGATTGATTATATATGTTGCAGTTAAAAAGGCATCTTCCCATTAAGGTTGAGGCAAATTTGAGTGAACTAGTATGGCTAAGCATCTCAACAATTTGATGATATCGACGTTCAACAAAACCCTTTGTTCATGTGGACAAGGACATGATATACAATATTTAATTCCACATGTTTTGAAATAATTATTTAAATGTCTATACTCTCCCTCCAATCCGTTTGAATTGCCTTAATTTTTAAATCAAAATGTCGTTCAACATATTTTTGAAATTGAATAAAAATAGTTTTAACATCAAATTTGAATTTTAAAGAAAATATCCAAATAAATTTGGTGAAAGCATCCAAAAAACAAACATAACCAGATCCATAAGTAGAAACAACTGAGCTAGGACCCGCGGCATCAGAATAAATTAATTCAAGAGGTCTAAAAACAAAGGAAATAGAAGAAGAAATAGGTAAATTATGGCTTTTAGCCATTGCACACTCATGACAAATATTTTGTCTCTTAGTAGAGCTAACATTGCACACTCAGGACAAATATTCTATCTCTTAGTAGAGCTAACATGTAAATTATTATTGTGAAGGACATGTTTAATAGTACCATAAAAGGTATGACCAATGTTGCACTTGACATCGCGGCGGCCCTCAAAATAATTCTGATTGATGGAAAAAAAACAGATATCTGACATCTTGTTCTTTTAGGAAAAAATGTCTCGTCTAAGGAGTCGCCACCTTGTATTACGGTCACTAGGAACCCTAACTAGTCAACAGAGATTTTATGGCTCGGGACTGGTTACGTAAAAGAAAAGATATTATTACCCCTTAAACGTTCTGCCTGAGGCATACTGCATTGCTGATTTTGTCTTAAATTGCTAAATATTTATTAGTTTATGCTATGATAATTTGCTTATAATATTCCTGACTCTGGCGCCAGTGAATATTCAACTACGGACACTTCCAACTCTGGTGTTGGTAAATATTACGTAGCTATAAAATAAATTTAAATCAATATTTTTATTCTAACTCTAACGCCAATAAATAAACAAATAAAATAAATTTATTGTTATGCATGCACATATTTTTTTTTATTTTTCTAGCTAAATAAAATAAAATACAATGAATAAAAATAATATAAATTTAAACCGGTATTTTTATTCCTGACTTTGGCATGAGTGAATAAACCAATAAATTTATATTATTTTTATTTATGCATACATTTTTTTTTTCTATTTTTTATTTTTTTATTTTTTATTTTTTGAGCTGGACTCAGCCCAGTCCACATGGGCTGGGCTAGAGCTAGCCCGGCCACTGGCCCAAGCCAGTGCCCAGCTCAGCTAAGCAACATGCGTGCGCTAACGCATGCGTGTTGCTACACTGTGCAAGTGAATTAAAATTCACTTGCACAGTGTAAATGCTACTTAATCGAAATAATGCGAGAAGAAGAAGTGCTTACTTGTCTGCTGGAGGCGATGGCGAAGCTCTGGCTGGTCGACCCTGCCTCCTCTCCTCAGCCCCTTCTTCTTCTTTGTTCTTGTGATTCTGCGAACGGTTGGTTCCCGTGCTTCTGGTATTTGATTGATCTCCTATGCTCCCTCCGGTTTTCTGTTTCTATGTGTTTGCTGAGAGACAGACGAAGACGATGATATATGAAGGTGTGGTGGCTTCCCCTCCACCTCTGTTTCGTTCGTTCTCTTCCGTTTTCTCTTCAATCTCCTTTCTGTTTGTCCTCCTGCTCGTTGTCTGTGTGTCTGTCTTTTTTTCTTATTGTCCCTTGTGTTTTTCTTCTATTTCAATTCGTGCTCTGCCTTCCCCTGTTTTCTGGGTTTTTTCTCTGGATTTTGCTCCAATTCCTCTTGTTCTCGGTCCCTCCACCTCCCAGTTTTCCCAGTTTTTTTTTTTGTTTTTCCTTTTCCCTTTCTGCTTTCTTTCTCTGGCTTCTTATAGCTAGAGAAAACCATGACGTTACCCAGATAATAAAGTGACTGTTTTTGCAAGAGTAATGGCGATGCATCGTTGGACATCCGTTTTTCTGGTTTGGTGAGCGGAAGAAGACGATGGGTTCTCTATTGTTAATGGCCATTTGTGTTTTGGTCCTCGAAGTTTTGAAATTTTGGTAAGCAAGCCCATGGACAAACTTTAATTGGACCCCTGTATTTCAGCGCCTTTTACAAAACAGTCCTTGGACTCTAATCTGTTGCAATTTTGCCCCCAATTAACCCCAAACTTTGATAATTCTTCAATTAAGTCCTTGATTTCATTAATTCAATTAATTCCAAACTCAATTAAGTCTCAAAACTTATCAATTCTCCAATTAAACCCTTAATTTGATTAATTGAATTAATTTCAAAGTTTAATTAATCCCCAAAACTTCCAATCATGTTACCCTTAACCCAATTTTAATTTATTCTTCATTTTTTATTTGCTTTTCATTTCATCATCATTTTTTTTATTATCATTTTTCAGTAAATAAAATAATAGTAATAATAATAAAATAAAAATAGTTAAAAATTGGATTATAACAACCAACATGGTGATGCCAGTTTGTGATAAAGATCCGAGCACCAAAGAAGTGGTGAAGAGAAGCAATTGAGACCATCAGACATAAAGTCTTTATGTAGGACGTTCCCTGAGTAATCCTTAATAAAAAAGAACAAATTATAAAACTCAAAATAAACATTATTGTTTTGAGCAAATTTTTGAACAAATAAAAAGTTTTTGGTAATTTGTGGTACGAACAAAAATGTTATTAAGAACAAAAGACAAAATGAGGTAGATAAAGAAGCAGTTTCAGTATGAGTGATTTTCAAACTTGAACCATCTCTAATGCAAATTTGATCATTGCCAGAAAAATCATTACTTTGGATATTTAGATTTTTTATATTTTGGTCAGATGATGGGTTGCTCCAGTGTTAGGATGCCATTCTTGTTCAATTAAGTGCTGCTGAGATCTATGAGATGCAAGGTTTGCTTAAGGAAGTGAACGTGGTGACAGGGTTTGGAAGTTTGGATCAAAACACTTCCAACTGCAAGAAGCCATGTGACTGGGTGTCTTACATAATTGATGATCAAGTTAGTGGAGGGAATGGTTCTGATGTTAATTCTTTGGTGGAACTGATAATCAAGTTAGTGGTAACTGCAAGAAACACTTTCTAGTTTCTAATCCTATATCATTTCATGTTTTCTACAGTGAATGCAGTTTGTGTTATCATATTTATTTTTATATTTTAAAAATGTTTTTGAAAAGATTTTAAAAAAATTTAGAGTTTAAAAATTCCTGTGGGTGGCATGGGTGCAGTCTTACAGACTCAAGGGTAGTAGCTTTTGGAGTTTAAAAATTCTTGCTTAATGTGGAGAAAATTATAGGAAGTAAGGAGTCCTGCTTGGTGTTTAGTTTAGCATATCATTGATAATTGAAAAGAGAGTCATCTTTGGTTGGATTGCTAGCATCTTTAGGACCAATAGTGAAAAATTGTGGAGTGAGACTTGGAGTTTTTGGTATAAATTAATATGGGAATATCCTTTAAATATACCTAGGCATGTTTTTGTTTCATGGCTCGCAATTATTAGAATGAAGCTTTCATTTTCCAATGGCAAACGCGAATTTAATGTCGAGGCGGCCATGATAGTCACCGCACAAACACTACCATTAATTCGTTCTACTGACTGTCGTCCACATTTTCACATGAATACAAAAAAATCTTTCGATTATTTTTGACTTTGATTTTATGTAGCTATCCCGAGCACCAAAGAATCATTTACTCTTGTATATACCTTGAAGAATTGACTATAGTTATGCTAACCTTGGACCCGACTGACAGCTATTTATCCGGGGGTTGAGTGTAAAAAAAATTAATTTAAAATAAATATAATTCTCAATTCTGAATGGTTTTTTTCTTACATTATGAAATCAATCAAAACTCCTTCCATTAAAGCCACTCTACGATTCCAAATTGGCAGCTGATGTTGTATAGAGTGACAAGAGAGAGTGATGTCAATTACGTGACGATTGCATTCATGACCTCCTTCCATTTTATTTTAATTTTTTTATAGACTTTTCGGTCCCTGTTTAGATGGTTTATATAAAGATTTGTCAAGTAAATGGATCTGCCATCTTCACACATCTGTTCTGAGGTTTCCCAGGGGATTCGTGGTTGCAAGCTCTGGAGGGAGAATAATGGGGAGTAGTAGTGGGAGGTCTAATCTTTCTTCTACAAAAACAGAGAGAAGAGTCAGGGAGAAAAATAGGAGAAATCAAATGAAAACCCTTTACTCCGAGCTCAATTCTCTCCTCCCTAACAAAGAATCCATGGTTATCTATCTTCCACCCTCTCTAAACTCATGTCTCCTCATGTTATTGCGTTCTAGCTTGCTGTCTTGCACCTTCCATGAGGAGGTCAAGCTGTCCTTGCTCTGATCATGTTCGGAGAGGATTAGAAAGATTTTGGATTTATAATTTGCATTTGGATGATATTTCTTGTTCTTGAATTGAAAATTTTTTCCTTTTCTTCTGGATATGCAGGAAAAACAACCTCTGCCTGATCAGATAGATGAGGCAATAAGCTATATAAAGAGTCTGGAGGAAAAGTTGGAGGAAACCAAGGAAAAGAAAGAAAGCTTAACATTTGCTACTTCAAAATCACCGAAGATAAAAATCCAAGAAACGGGTTCAGCTCTAGAGATAGTTTTTACAATTGGGCTAGATAATCAGTTCTTATTTTACGAGATCATCAGCATTCTGCATGAAGAAGGTGTAGAAGTTGTTAGTGCTAATTCTCAAGCTCTTGGAGATTCCATTTTCCATGTAGTCCATGCACAGGTAATATTTATATTTGATCAATTACGCTGATTCATTTGTAATCTGCAACACGTTTTCTTGACAATTCAAAGATCAACTCGAATTTATTTTGTGCGGATGAAGGAAT